>JARBJD010000066.1:0-298142 GCA_033064195.1 Blattamonas nauphoetae | reverse complement strand
CTTGAGATGGATTCCACTGAGACTGAGTTTTGCTGTTGTATTTCTGCCACCCCCAAATCCATTGGAAAAGGTTCTGCTTCGATTCTTCAATCTGGAACGCATCATTCTGATGGAACCGTTTTACGGTGAAGTTCAGTTGTAGTCACAGTTTTCCATTAAGACACTCACATAATCGTCACCAGATATTTATTTCTTTAGAGACACTCCATTTCTCATCGAGAGAGTAACACTGGGTGCAAGACAGATCATCTTGCTCACCTTCCAATTGCTAGTCCCACAGCTTCTTCTCATCATCAACTCCCTTTTTCAGGATTGTGTCCATTCAAATTTGTGCATCATAGAATTCTTTTGTCAGCAATCACGTGTTCAAACTGTTGATGAATTCCAGCATTCGTATCTCCACTAATCGCCCAAGCAGAATCAGTATCTCCCTCACAGAAATGGATCTTGTTCATATCTAGACACTTGTACATGAAATTGTAGATGAAATTCAGATACCAGAACTTCATTGTCGAGTGTGAATACTGCTTCTTGCAGACATGTCTTGCATGAGGCTTCTCTCGATCTTCTTCGAATGTAGTGGTCCTCATTGATCTCTCTCGTAGCCACAAACTCTCATCATTTGCTTCAAGTATGTCTCATTGCAGATTGTGATTGAGTTGTACTTCTCAGTGTTCATTCCATCGTATCCGTAACTTCCATTCTGCTGGTCTTACAGAATTGTTCCTTTCCTTTGTTTCCAACCTTCATTGCTTTTATTCTGTCATTCATGAATGAGGTCACAAATGGTTCAAATCCAGCATGTCTCTGAAAAGACCATCACACTTTAATATCATCAATAATGAAGTGGGTAGTCGATGAGGAACCACAGATAGTATGTCGAAAACATATTCTGATCGTGTGCCTCAAGAGTTGGGTCAGCTTCCGTTGTTTGTCATCAGTCTTCAATCCATGTTTCTTCATCAACGAATATGTCTCTCTCTCCAATGTTCTCTTCTGTTGTATTGACCACTATGTTTCTGAAGATTGGTGGAAGTTAATGAAATCATTAATGTACTTTCATCGATGTGTCCTTTCAACTCTGCAACGAACAATGTCTTCTGATTTTGTCTTCGATGATCTTTCGACAATCCTTTATCTCCTGTTGCAGTGTACAAACATCTTCCTGGCATGTACATTCTGTGATTAGTGTATGGATTGTTCTTGTTCTTGATTGATGAGAAAGCACTTGGATAAAGTGAATTGAAGTCAACGCGCAGACATGAGTCATTTTATGTTCTGTATCAGTGGAGACAACTTTTCCATCTTCATATGTGAAGTGATTGATCGGTGTCACATCTTTTATATTCTGTCGGTGTTGAACATCTGATACTCCACCAGTTACTGCTGCTCTCAGTTTGTGATAGGTTTGCTCATGGGTTAGAGTCATGGCAATGATTTCCAGATGTAATACTTCTTCAGTTGAATTCTCAATCGAGTGAGATGCTCGTCTTTGTCTGACTTGTAGGTGTTGGTAGTCACAGCAGATCTTCACGTTCTCTTTTGAATGTCCTTTCGAATTGTCGATTCGATCCAGTGTAGGTCCAGCTTGTGTGAGAAGTGACTTCATATATAGCACACTCTTTGCATTGTTGAACAAACCAGTCGTAGTCTGCTTCCAGTGACATTGTTGGTAGTATTGCGATGAGCTTGGTCTTGATAAATGTACGATGCAACCTTGTACTTCCAGTATTGTTTCGTGATTTTATTTCACCAGATTGATCCACTCCATTGAAATCATCATCAATATCAAAGTCCTTGTAGGCACATGCATATTTGATTGCTGAAGCATTCGCTGACAATGAAAGATTGTGCAACATATCCACCTTGTATTGAAGTTCAGATCAATGAGATTATCCAATGGTGCAATCATACATCGACGTCTCTGATGTTGTAGAATTTGAGGTAATCCCATCTGTTTTGAATCCTTGTTTGTTCCAATCGTCAAGATATATTTGGTAATCAATGTCGGACATTTCACTGTTGTTCAGACTGGAGTAGAATTCATATTTGGAGAATGGTTCGTGTTTGCCTCAGCACTGCATCGTAGTCTGATGAATCAAATGACTGTATGCAAAGAATGATTTCTGAAGAGTTGTGATTCCTCCAAAAGCCTTCACTGCATTATCCAAAGTCATTGGTCCTGTGTATGACATCATGTCAATGAACCGAAGGACTTGTTGTGTTCTCTCATGTCTGATCAATACTTGTTTGTACTTTGTTGTTGATCCGAGGAAGCTCACCACTTTCCAATCCTTATCGACGAGATCACGGAAGATGAGATTGATGTCAAATCTGGAACTGTTGAATCAATCACACTGACTTCATTCTGAGAGGGTATTTCTGGATCTTCATAGTAGTTGTCTTCTCGAACTGTCTCAGCATATTTGAAGAGTTCTCTGATCCATTGCTTCACAAAGTCTTTTCCATCTCGAAGATCAAAGTAGATTGACTTCATTCCTGATTTTGTTTTGATTGCTGATGCGACGGAGAGAGGCTTCAAGTGTGAGATCAACTGTGTGTTGTCATCAGTGAAGAGATTGTCAAGAATGAGATCTTCCATCGTTTCGAAATCGTAAGTGATGTAGTATTGTGTTGGTTTGAATTCGTCTTGTCTCTTGTGTGCCATCAGAAACTCAAATGTTCTATTGTTCAGAATGTGGGAACATATGGTCTTGGTGTTTTGTCAAAGTGATCTTCTTCACATGTTTTCCATCAAGTTCTTTGCACTCTTTGAGATGCTTCTCGTAATATGTCTTGAAGTGAGAATCCTTGACTTGGAATCCTCTTGACTGACAATATGGACAGAGTTTGTATCCAGTGATTTTCTCAGGATCAACAATGAACATCACATGAACGAGAGTGGCTGTAAGTGGAATCATCAGGATGGGAAGAGCACGAGCATCATCATTTTCGTTGACATACGACTGACTTCGGAAATACTTCTTCTTGTCTTCATCATATTCATAAATGTGAACTGTGATGTTGTGTCTAATCATTTCTTTCTCCAAATCACAAGCAATATCAAATCCAGGATAATTGCGTAAGTGTTCAGTAAGTTGATGTGGCTTCAGGTGAGTTAGATTCATTGATTCTGCGAACAATCTCTTTGCTTCAACGTTTCTCATGTTGATTGAGATCTTCTTCCCAGGAACCTCAGGAAGTGTGAGGAATGATAGTGCTTGAAAGAAGCAGATGTTGAACTCAGAATCGATGTACCGAACATTTCTCGTTTTAATGTGTTCAGTGAGAATTGCATTTGCTTTTCCTGCCACTGGGAATCGATAGACTGCAACCAGAATGGAGTGGAATGCGATGTACATTGTCTTGGTATCCATCAGTGTTCTCTCTTGAGATTCTTTGATCAGATTGATCGCATATTTTGAATACTCATTGATGTCTCCTGAACTTTATCACTGTTGGAAAACTCTTTGATGTGTTCTCCAATTCTGGTCTGAAGTCATTGTAAGTTGTCTCATCTTTGTCTTTTCTCTCGATGATCTTTCCAAAGTCAATACTAATCTTGAATGGATGGTCTTTCTCTTTGTCGAACACTGCTTTGATGAAGGTAGTGATTTCTTCAACATTCTTCAGGTGATTGTGGAAATACAACTGATATGGTTTTCCGTTGTCTTCAACCTTCTCGGCCTCATTCTTTTTAAACTTCCTTCGTGCATCCATGAGACAAGAATTGAATGCTACTTTGTCACGCGGTTCAGCAAGTAATATGCATTCTTCAAATCCATCAAAGGTCTGCACTTCTCTCTTTTCCATTTGTTCATTTTTCTTCTGAATGATCAACAGATTCTTCATCCAGTGATCCATCAGCTTCTCCTCAATTGATTTCAGTTTCCACGTCATTCTGAACACCTGCTTTTTCAGTTCGTCATTATTCACTCTTGGATTTGCTTTCATGTTCTCAACAATCATTCGGTGAGCAAGTCGATCTTCTGACGCCATCTGTTGTCGAAGTTTAACTTGTTCAAGAAAATCTGGAATGAGATTGAGATCGAGATTCTTTATTGGATGTGGAAACTCGAGATCTGTGTGTTGAAGCATATTCAGGAGAAATGATCTGTGATGTTGATAATTTGTAGTGTCAGGATTGTACGTTCGACCATCAATAAATAGAAATTGTGCATTCGGAAAGAGATCTCGAATTTCTTGAATTCTATTTTTGATTGGTTTTAGCAGTGTCATTTATTACAAAATAAAAATCAGAAAATAAAAAAGTTGAGCGTTTATTTTGTTTTTCTCAGATGGGGCTTTTCGGTGCCTTTAACCAGGAATCAAGTCTAATTCTGAACACTTCACTTCCGCCAATCTCTCGATATGTGAATGGAACTAGGACTTTAGTGTACTCACCGACGAGTTCACAATTGTATTTCTTCAGTTCATTTTCGACGAATGATTGAGTGTAGTGTCGACGTTTCGCGAAGTGAGGTCTGTTTCCTTGATTCCACAACTTTGGTTTTATTCTCCATTCAACTCCCTCATGAACATACGTCACCGGCACATTATTTCTGACATACTCAGAGACCAGCGTACAGTTCTCTTCTCTCATTGATTCAATTAATGCTTGTTCTGAACATACTCGACGTCTTTCCTTGTACATCGCAGTTGGATTCATTTAATACAAATTAAAATTCAAAATGAAAATTCTTTCATTGATTTCTCAGTTTTGGATTTTTCGTTGAAATCGAGGATCAATGGGTTCGATCACTCAATTCTCAAGAGTGCTTGTTTCGTTCTGATTTGTCGCGTTTTGGATTCGTCGGAACTGTAGGATCATCATGGTATGCTCCGTTTTTTGAAGATTCCGGACTTTTGCAGAGATATTTGAGGTTTCACAACCAGGTCCAGATCTCGGTAAAAGTATGCATTCTTCATCATTTCACTCTCATTTTCTTCTTGTTTTAGACTTGTTTCAGTTGTTTCCGGGTTAATTGTCACTTGTTTATTGCTCATTATTGTTTCGTTTTTGACCTCACTTCCGTCTTCGTTTTCTCGTTGTTTACTGTTTTAACCACTTCATTCATGTTTCTTTCTCTTAATCTTTTCTCCAATTCAACACACTAATTCTCGTTTACTGAGTTTTCCGAACTTTTGCAGAGATCCGCCATTCAACGGCTCACTTCATATCTCGGTATTTTTCCGGAAAATCCAACATTTCACATACATTTTTGAAGCATTTTTGTTGTTTTGAAGCCATAAAACCGAGAACACAAGCGACATTTTCACTATTGGTGTCACATTTCACGTCATTTTCACGTTCGTCAATTTCCCTCTCAGTTTCATACTTGCCCGTTTCATTGTTGGTTGTTTCGCTTTCTTTTACTCTGTTTTTGTGAAAAAAGTGATGAAAAGTTGACTAAAATGATGTGCTAGTGAAGTGAGAACGGCCCACAAAATGGAAGTGACATGAGCAAAATGAAGAGGAATGATGAACTAATTCGAGGTGAAATGGGGAGCAAAAGTGATGAAATGAAAGGGACTACAGTCGGTTTTGAAGTGACAAAAACTGTCAAAAGTTGAGAAGTGAAAACATGAAAAGTGACTTTATGGGAGAACTATCCGACAAAATCTCCTCAAAATTCGAGCACAACTCACTCATACCGTGAGAAAGAAGGATTTGTAACGAAATTCAGATCAAAAATCCATAGTGTCAAAATGTTGGTGCAAATTTGTCGTCACAAGTGTGATCGAAAACCGACCCTCCAGAGCGAACTATAGGTGATGTAAAACCAGAATTCTCAAAAAGCGTCGCTTGAGTGCGATTGTGAAGTGGTTGACGTGAAATCAATGAGAAATGAAAATTGACAAAAATTGTGAAAACGATCGTGTGTCGAGGATCGTCAGAACCGAATGACGCGAATACCTGTCCACTACCGATTTGACATGTTTTGAGACCATCAGAGGGTGAAAAGTGACGTGTAGGAGAAGAGCGAGACGTCACTTTCTCCTCCTTAAAAATTTTGTCATTTTCAAAATATGTTGTGGGGTCGGATCAAACTTTTTTTTCAAAAGTGCTTTTTTCCTAAAATTTCACCGATCAAACTCAATTTCGTAATTTTAGAACGTGTTTGAACACAATTTGAGACATAAAGGTGTTCATAGTGGCGAAATCTGAACATCGCCTTTTCGTCACTTTTTCGACCTAAGTTCGGCACACAGTTCGACGAATTCCCAACCGATTTTGATCAGGATTGTCTTGATCGATGACCTACAGTGTCCCCAAGATTTTAGAATTTTTGCAGAATTTTTCGAAATGGTTCTCACATTGGATTCCGACTGATTTTGTGGTCAAAAAGGGAAAAACACCAAAAAAAGTGCCAACATTTTTCGAATGTTGCCAAAATTTGCTTCAAAAATGACACTTTCACGAGGTCTAAATATTGGACATATTTTTAGAATTTAGGCCAAATATTGATGTCATCAAAATGTCATAAATTCCTTTTAATACAAGATTCAAAATTGGTCAATCGGACTTGACTTTTAGTTTTGATTTCAATGACAATTTCAGATTGGTTCCCAAATCGCTTCTACCACTACTTGAGCTTCTGGGGGAGTTTTGGAGAGAATGGACCGTCAAGCCCACTGTGACCAGAGTTGGATGACAGGAATGAGCTGAAGTGAACTCGAATCGTCATCGTTCATCGATGTCAAATGTTCAGTCCGGTCTCCTACATGGTGCTTGGAGTGTTCAGTTGTGCTGGGCTGGTGCTAGTAGTATGAATCCTCTTGCATCATGTCCTGAGCATCATCAGTCGCAGCGTCATTCCAGGCGGATGCATTGGAAAATTCAGCAGTGTCGGTCTGTTGTGTGTTGTGAGAATCCTCTTGCTTTCTCTCAGAATCTGTACCATTGTCTGAAGGCTCTTCAGATTCGTGGAAAACAGAGTTTGGCTGTGGATCACTTGGAGGACCAGATTGATTTTGATCGACGGATGACAATGGACGATGATGAGGAGTGGCTGAACAGGCTGAATGTTGAAGACTGAGCACTCCCAACGAATTATGAGGGAAGGAAGCAGCGCTGAAGATTCTACTTTTTGAGCCGAGCGGAAAGGGGTCAGAGGCAGGGTTCTAAATCTCCATCGTGCCCAGATCATTTCAATATTCTCGTTTGAATTTTATTATTCCAGGTAAACAGTGGTTTCTAAGTGGAATAACTAGGTAAGAAGTCTCAAACATTTTGAATTGTGAAGCGGAAGGACCGATCTTTTTGAGTTGCTTGCTTTGTCATGGTCTTCCAGTAGATCATAAAACTGTGAAAAGAAACAACCTACTGAA
The DNA here is from genome assembly GCA_033064195.1 of Blattamonas nauphoetae. NCBI lineage: Eukaryota > Preaxostyla > Oxymonadida > Blattamonas > Blattamonas nauphoetae. Next base: position 290,810 of record JARBJD010000066.1, on the reverse strand, counting down.
CTCCTTTTATGCTTGATTTTGCAGTGTTGGAAGAATATGTTTGTTTGTACGACAAGAAAAATGATACTGAAAAATGTGTTTGTTCTGAGGGAGAGATTGGTCCAGATCCCTTCAAAACTGCATAAAAAGGAGAAAAAAAGAACAATTAGTTTGTTCGATCATCAGATTATTTGATGAAAACATACAAGAGAGACCATCCTTGAGATCGTCTGAATTTTACGAGATGACGCTGTCAGCCGGAATTTCCGAAGTAGAAAAGTCTTCCATGATATTGTAATGAGTTGTTTCCTCATCTGAATAATATCATCATTCCCCATGACGATTGGGAACTCTGCCCATTATTAGTCGTTTTCACCTAGAAATTGACACTTGTGAAATTAGAAATGTATAACAGTGAAATGAAAAAAATGACAATATTACTCTGAGGAGTGTTGTAGCACCACTAGGATCCTCTGTGTATACGAACGGAGTGGATCATCGTGAGAACATCGTGCGGGGATCGCGGCCTCGTGCGGTTTATCGGAAGACCTGTCCGAAAAAGACCGCACGAGGCAGGTTTCGAACCCTGGTCAGAGGAGAAGAGGAAGAGTCTCGCGACGATCGCTGAGGACGAGAGAGTGGAAGAGGAGAGACTCCGACTGGAGAGGGAAGAGAGGCGGCGAATGATGGACAGCGTCACCTTAACAACCTCTGATTGTTTTCCCACCGATAACAACGACATTCTATTCGCCGTCTTCGCTCCTCGCAGGAAAAGCAGGAGTTACCATGGGTCGACATGTCCTCCCCCCGAAAACCCGTGTACTATCATAGGACACGGGTTTTCGGCGCTTTATTAGGCGATGAGTGGGTTCTGTTCAAAATAGCATGTAGATGATGTACTTCATGGTTAATTGTCTTGTTTTTCTATACTGGCCTGACCGGGGGTGACCGGTCACTTTTTCCCAAAAAGTACTGACGGTCAGTGACCGAGAGTTTTCGAAATATGGGTGACATTAGATCGAAGGATCCCGATGAAAACTGGATCAAATCTCCCTTTCTTTTCCATTTGATCCTCCTAGGACTCTGTTCTCTCTTTCTCAAACTTTTCATATTAAAATACTCCTGTTCTTCCGAATTCTTCAACATCCATTTCAAAGGACATGTTCTCACGAGATCGGCCCAGAATCATGTGCTTTTTTCTCAAACAGTTCATTTGGGCATGATGTTGCTACAATGATGGACTCGATACTTTCCTAATCGTCATTACGATACCTCACATTTCGTGGAAACTCGATTGGTGACAAGGATGTGTCTTAAATTGCTCGAGGCCGTTTTGAAGCACCAGAAGAGAGTGTTGATGGAATTGAGAAGAAGCAACAAGAGATAAAAGAGAAAAAGCGAAAGCAGATGGAGAAGAAGGGACTGTCGCTGGACAAAGACGTTGGCAATGCGAAACAGGAAGCAGATCCGTCCCCGACTGCTTCACCGATGATGGACGAGGAAGAAGAAGAAAAGAAGTCGAAATAAATCGAGGAAGAGCTGAAAGGGATGCTGAACATGGAGCTGGACTTAATTTACGAAGCACTTCATCCACCACTGATTATCCAACGACAAAAGAAGCCAAAACAAAAGGAGAGACTCTCTGTGCGGTGGAGTGAACGAAAGAACAGTTGCGGAGGTGATCGAAGAGGCTTTTGTGCCGATCGAAGAATACGACGAAGAAGTCACGGAAGACGAAGACATTTCGGCGCTGAAACTGTCGTGCCTCTCGTACATCACTCTAGCCACATATATTATCACAGAGCGCGGAATGAAAGTGTTTGCAGTGGCGCTGATGAAAAATAGGTTCTTGACGACAGTGGATCTGTCGAACAACAAAGCTGGGATGGGGAGGCCAAGCAAATAGCGGAAATGATCATAACGAACAAGACAATCACAACACTAACACTGAACAACTGCAAAATCGGGAACGTGGCGGGGAAGGATGTGTGCGAGGCGTTTGCGTGGAACACGACGATCGAACGATTTGATCTGTCACACAACAACCTGTAGAACGAGGGAGCGGAAGGCCTTGCGAATGCGTTCCGGTCAAACAAGATCTGCCAGCTGACGCATCTAAACATTTCATCGAACAGGATGAAAGACAAGGGAGGGATGGCACTGAGTGGAGAACTGGCCACGAACGAGAGACTGCGGCACATGAACGTGGCATCGAATGACTTGAACAACACTGTGAACTCGCTGATCTCGACACTGCGGACGAACACGTGTCTGCAGACGGTGGACTTCAGATTCAACGATTGCTCGCACATCCTGCTCGCTTATGCTTCTGTCTTCGCTGAAGGAGCTGCTGGACAAGAACAGGACACGGCAGAGGGATTGGTTAGAGGATGGTGTGAAGTCGAATTTGGTGTCGCTCCAACAGGATATGGATGAAATGGATGAACTTCGGAGCCTGACAGCGAGCGAAGGAGCGACTCTGTCGGAGCGATGTCGATTTCTTGTCACGTAGCATCTGCTGCTGATCGAGACACAGCGAGAATGCGAGCGGAAGGAACGGAAACTGCTGGAGCAGCTGGATGCGGGAGCGAAGCTGGTAATCACGCTGGGTGATGAAACGAAGGAGCTGACGAAGAGGAAGGATGAGGACAGGAAGGACGGGGAGTTCCTTGCGCGAACGCAGACGACGGAAGCAAACCGACGAGTGCAGGAACGATCAGAAGCAGAGCGAAAGCGGAAGAAGACGATTCGCCAGTTGGAAGACATGGAAGTGGGAGGGAGTGAGAAGATAGAGGAGATGGGGCTGGTGAGCTCGTATGGAGTCGAGGCTGTCGGATCGGTGGGATCGGGGCAGCGTGTTGCGAGCTCGCACCAGGAGCTGCGTACTGATGGATAGAGGGAGGGAGAAGAACTATTCAGTGAGGAACCGAAGCTGACCGTGAAGTTGGCTCGGTAGATGCGAGTGGAGATGGACGAGGTGGTTGTGATGTGACAGTGGAAAGTGGAGAAGATGAAGAACAAGCTGTGAAAAGTGGGAGAGCACTTTCTATTGAGCTGATAATGGAAGAGAAGAAGGAAGAGGAGATTGGAAAGAAGGAAGAAGTGGAGGAGAGGGTGTGGAAGATGATTTGAACGCGAAGATCTCCATTTCAGTTTGTCAAGAACCAATCGACGTTGAAAGCAACTTTAATCTGGTGTGTGAGGGAATAATCGTAGGAGAAGCTGTTATATCACGACACATCACAACAAATCAACAATTTGAGTCAATTCTCTCAGGTAGAGTGATCGGGCCCGTAGAAGAGAAGCGAGGTGACACTGACCGAGCCAAAAGGCTCGGTCAGGCCAGCATATGTTTTTCAACTTAAAGTGCGTTTTTAGGTTCATTGTCTGTGAATTGGAAGCGAAAAGGAAACAACTAGTGTTAATCGAGAGTGTCAAATTAAAAGTGGTCCGATCATCCATCCAAGTTTTGAAAACACACGAATCTGAACACCTCTCTTCCAAAATTGAGAAACGATAAGACAGCATTGTGGTTTTAATGAGTGTGAGATGACATTCACGCCGGATTAGATGGAGGAAGCTGTCTACGTTGATTGTGCATCGCTATGCCCGCTTCATCACTGAACTCGTCGGTTGTGCAATTCCTCGATGTAAATCAGGCAGTATGCTGCAGGTGGACTTGTTTTCTGCTTTGATTGCGCAAATTTAGTGACATTGTCTCCGCCAGTGAGATCCGACTTTCTTATGTCGATTTGTTGTTCTGAATTACATTGCATTCACGTGTGTATGATATGGATCACTGCGACGAGGAGTGATATCTTCATTTTGAGAGATGTGAGGAAGAAGAACGAGGTGTCTCATAGAAGCTAGATCTGAAGGGACACAGAGAGAATGAGACAGAACCAAATAAAATACGAAGGAATAAACGAAGGAAAAAATCAAAAAAAGATGAGAAAGGCAATATCGGGAGTTGCATAAGACGAAAGAAGCGTCAGCCAACAGAATCGACTCCAAACACATATATCCCCACTTTCTTCGTTTCTCCTGCATCCACAGGCATCTGAGTAGTCCCATCAAAATAGGTAAAACTGGGATCAATTGATGTCAGTGCCTAAATTTGGACTGAGATCAAATTTCAACTCTTTTCCTTTGAGATTTTCTCATTATCACTTCATTAATCATGTTCAATTCACTTCTTGTTTTCACATAATGCTCTTCAATATTTCAGACAGCTCTTATTTCCCAAAAACACGCACGATCACAATCACCAACACTTCTTTTTTCGATGTATTCCCTTCATTGACTTTAGTCAGTGAGAAAAAACCATCAAAGAAGACATAATAACGCATTATCGACTTGTTTTAATAATTATTGTTGTAGAACAAACTGAAACAGCAGCACCCAAAGTTTGCATTTTCATGATCTATGAAGTGACCATTTTCCTTTTTACTTTTTTTTCCATTCAAATATCATATATAAGAAGACTTTTTTGAAATGAAAGAAACGAAATGGTATTGTAGGTATTTAGTGGGATCAGATCCGACTGGGATCACTGGGATCAAATCAGAAGCCTGTGCATCCACCTTCCACATACTCGTGAAGAAGGGCAGCGAAGTTGAATAGAACTCCTTGCATGACAGGCGAGTGATGATCGACATCGTTTCCACCAACACGAGCAGGATCCGACCAATTTGGAAGGAACGATGGAGCTGCGAGATGAGAGAATAGGGGAGAGTGAGAAGGAAGAAGAGGAAAGGAAGAACGACAAGAATCATCAAAGTGAAATCGTGGCTCAAATGGTTCAAAACACTTAAAAGGAACCAAATCAGAGAAAATGAATTAAAAACAAGCAAATATCATTCCCTTTAGTCCATCTTCCCCCCTTCCTCCCTAACATTCAGTACAATACTCCCACAACCAGCACAATCGCCCGTCTCACACATCTCCAAGCATAATCGCAAACAAAAACGAAAAAGTCGTCACAGTGGGCAGCGCTGAGTTGATCTCTTTGTTTGTTGGAGTTCCAGATGAATTGATCAGCTTCTGCGGCGCTGGCATGAACGCGTTTGTTTGGTTCAGAATTGACGGTGTTGTCAGCTCGACAGGAAGTGTGATGATCGTCCCGTTCTCCAAAATTGGTGTTCTGTGGATTGTTCCTCCATCTAAAGTCGCGGTACGAAGTGAACAGAGGTGTTGAGGGCGGTCTTCGCGGTAGGTGCAAGAGTGTCCACTACAACCAAAATCATTCGCTCGCTCACCTATCCTTCTCCCAAAGCCGTCTGGGACGAAGACTCGACGACAAAGCGGTTGATGGTGGGGTGTAGGCAGAGGGAGGAGGTGATGGCTTCGTCGAATGTTGATTGTGGCGGGAAGAATGATGTGAGAATGGTTTCGAAGTGACGGAGGGAGTGGGAGAACACCTGATGGAGAGATGGAGATGAAAAAACAATGAAAACAGCAACAAGAAGGAGAACGTGAATGGAAAGTAGTCGAAATCCAGATCGAACTTTTCTGATTCCACACACCTCCCTGTTCATCCAAAAGTTTTCCACAGCTTTACCAAGCATCTCTTGCACGAGATTTCCGATGGCGGGAAGACTGAGCTCTCCAAATTCGTCGAATGGGAACAGTGCTGCGTTGAAAGAAAGAGATAAATGATTGGTTATGAAAACATGAATGCAGACAAAATAGGAATACGGATAATATTGTTGGTGAGAGTTGTAAATGAGCTGAGTGAGGGTGGAGAGATAATGAAAGTGCAGTTCAGAATGAGAAGTCGTAAAATGGTGTGCTTGTTAAAATTATCGATAAAAAACCGGGATATTCCGTGGTGGCGCCAATTCATATTCAAACAAGACACTCCCATGGAGAGTGATCGTCAGAAGGGAAGAGAAAATGTCCAACATTCCAATCAACACCATGCCAGCGACAGACCTGAAATGAAGAGTAATATGAGAGGATAAAGAAAGAGTGGGGAAATTTAGGGGAAATAACAACATCAGCGAGGCAGGAGGGGATCGATCCGTTGATGGAAATGAAGCGATCTCCTCCAAGAACGAGCGGAGCAAGAAGAAACGTAGAGAAGATTGAAAGTCACGTGAGAAATCTATTTCCCTCCTCTCTCAAACATGACAGCTAAGGAGACTTGTCCTAGTGATAAAACTGTAAAGATTGGTTCCTTTGTTGATCCGAACATGGTCTATTCGCCTTGAATCGACACAAAAATGGAAAGAAGAAAAGAAAATACAAAGTGAGAGTCAATAGACTTCTTCATAACCACGTTCTTTGTTTTAGTTTGGCGATTTCAGCTGACAACTCGATCACATGATCAACTGTCTAATACAGAAGAGAGAGTGAAAAACGAAGATAATCACGAGAAAAGAACATGCAAGGCTCATCTCTGATTCAGTCTCCGGAGACAAAAGTGCCGTTTTGCAGAGTTGAGGAGCGTTTTAGAAAAATGATGGTTTGATAGGACAGATCGGGCCACCATAGGACACGATAGGACAGGACAGGACAATTGTCCTCCCTCGATTTTATTGTGAAAACTGAACGCAATTATTGTGAAGACCTCAAATAGCTTTCATGTCCTATGGTTTGAGCCCGATTTAAAATTGTCCTATCGTGTCCTATGGTGGGCTGATCGAGCGCTTTTTGACACCTTTCACGATTTTCGTCAAAAGAAGGTGAAAAAACACTATTGAAATGATTCCAAAACCGAAAATATGCCTTATTGTCCCTTTCTTCTCCTCATTTTTCGATTCCAGTTTTCAGCTTCATTTGAAGCAAGAGGCTGGTTCAATTCTTGACATCGGCATTTTAATCCAAATTGTCCTCCTCTTTTTGGCTGTCCTACGATGTCCTGCCTATAGGACATGCCGACACATGGTAAAGCAGGAGTTTGAGAATCCCTCAACCTCGTTCTCTCACTTAGTCAAGAGACTCACGTTTGATTTACCTCCCTTTTCGTAATGTTTTGCAAATATTTCGTTTTCATTTCTGGTTTGAACAACAAAAACTGCGAATTGAGAAATGGATGTGATCGGACCCATAATACAAGTTTGTCCCCCCAACTCGCTCATTGACACTTATTTCGCCACAAGAAGCAAAAATTCGTCCTAAAATGCACTTTTATTATCAGAAACGCTCAAAAATCACCATTTTCTTCCAATTTCAAAATCGGACAAGAAAAAGTGGAGGACGGACAGAAAGGGAGGAGGACAGGACAACTACACATCATAAGGGGTGACGATGAGACTTGTTGATCGGTTGGGTTTGGACATGCCAACCAAATATGATTTCTGAAGGGTGCTAGATTCATAAGGTGTAGGAAATTCTATCGAATGGATAGGATCTTTACAGATTTCATCTCGAATCGACTGCGAAGGAGTCTGAAAATATGCTCGGAGGGCACCCACCGCTTGTTTTTTTGGATATTGTGTTGTGGGAACGTTGTATACCAAAACGATACCTGTGGAGTAGAAAGGAGAGAAATGGACAAACACTCTTCGGAAACTGGAAACAATCAAGAAGATGGACAAAAATACCTCTGTCAAAGGGACGAGTCTGTTGGAACATGCATTCAATTGAACCGGAAAAGGTGAGACTGTAACAATGAGATGAGAAGGGAAGAGAGTTTATACAAGGTCTATCCTCTTCTTTGGAGAGTTGGCATGTTAATTGGATTGGACGGTGCCAGCGTTGGACTGGACAATTGACTTCGATTGGATATTCAATTTTGATCCTCAGCCACGGACAAAAGTTTACGGGCACCAAGGTCTGCATTTATGAACAGGTGATTTTTTCTCATTTTTTCTTAAACACTTCACCCCTTTGAAAGACAGCAATTTTTCAAATATAAAACTAAAATAGTGTGGTGAAGTGAAAATCGAGCTGCTCGACTGATCTGCCCTGGGAGGCACATCCGATCGCGGCCATCAAGAAATGTCTCCTCTTCCGAGGAGAGGAGATGTGATGTGTATAGTCTGTTCCTCCAGTGAGAACCGATTGGTTCCTCTCCTTACTGAGATCCTGGAGGATCTGTGATGAAAAAGTGCATTTCCTTTCTTCCTCGTCTCTCTTCAGCTCACGGTGTAACTCTACCTACCTCTCTAACTTGTCGTGAGAATGCTGATTATGCCCCTATCCGGCGCGGTGCTGACAAATGTGGAAGATTCGAATACATACGAACTTCAACGGATCTCGAAATCTCTACAGCATGTCAGTGTTCGTGAGATGAAGAAAGAAATATCTTTATTTGAGTCAGACAGATCGTTTGGTAGAGTTACACCGTGAGCTGAAGAGAGATGAGGAAGAAAGGAAATGCACTTTTTCTTCACAGATCCTCCAGGATCTCAGTAAGGAGAGGAACCAATCGGTTCTCACTGGAGGAACAGACTATACACATCACATCTCCTCTCCTCGGAAGAGGAGACATTTCTTGATGGCCGCGATCGGATGTGCCTCCCAGGGCAGATCAGTCGAGCAGCTCGATTTTCACTTCACCACACTATTTTAGTTTTATATTTGAAAAATTGCTGTCTTTCAAAGGGGTGAAGTGTTTAAGAAAAAATGAGAAAAAATCACCTGTTCATAAATGCAGACCTTTATGCCCGTAAACTTTTGTCCGTGGCTGCCTGTTCATTTTACTCTCATTCCATATATTGGTTTCCTTTCACTTGAAAATGAGAATAGTCTCTTGAAAATCAGCGAAATGGTGAGAATCCGATGATACTCTTCTTCTAGTGACGAGTTGCTTGATCCACCCACCATTGGACGTCATTGGATGTCATTGGACATTTCGCTGATACTTTTGTTCTGATGTCTTCTCAATTAGTGCATACCGTTTTTGAAGTTTTCAAAGAGTCGGCAAAAATGGACTGTCCGATTGGACATCCAGTCCTGGACGTCCAATCCACATCTATAAAGGGTCACAGTTGCTTCTCCATTTCGATGTTGGTGTGATATTACCACCCATCTCTCACTTTTTTGATTAGTCTTAGACCTCATCACTTTGTTTGAGCGAGGTAGTGCCTTCATCTCTGCATTTTGCTGCCCCTGGATGTGTCCAAACTCAGAACAGTTTGAGTCGCCGTTGATAGTGTTTTCTCTCTTTATTTTCAATTTCTAGCCACTTCCTTCACTTTTTCTCTCCATCTCTTGCAGGAACAGGGTGCTCATTCATCCACAAGCGAAAAGTCAACACGATCGAACTGTCGGACGTCTTCTCCTCTGAGAAGAAATGAACAACTGTCATCGAATTGGTAGAAAATGGACTCAGAGTATTTTCAAAGGGAACCTCCAAGACGACGGGCATATTGTTCCCCAATATGCACTAGGATGGGAGATCTGTTGCCATCGGTTTGAATCTCTTGCTTATTCATTTTTTTGACATTTTTTCATCGTATTTGACCCTCCTCATTCATATCTTCACATTCGACATATAGATCGGGAGTTAAGGGGAGATTTGAGCAGATCGCGAAACAGGCCGAGGCGAAGAGGCAAGAATCAGAGGAGATGGTAGCTAGGAATATGGAATCAGATGATGAGAAGAAAGATTCGAAGACAGTTGTGATTCCAAAGGAAGTGAAGTCTCCAGAACCCAGCCAGAACAAGATTGAACAAGAACACACTGTTGCACTTGTTGTAACTCTAACTGATCAAACGATGGCCGAATCAATCGGTGAAGAAAATAAGGAATCAACAAAACAAGTCGAGAAGAAAGAAGAACCGAAAGTTCAGGACAATGAAATACTTTGCGAAAACAATGGAAGAGAAGAATTTATCATCGATACAAGGTTTGTCAGAATGAATTCCCAGAAATTTCATCTCATCTTCATTGTCCTCTCAAGAGATATCTCCGTTCTTCATAATCTTTCACATTCTCCACATTGATCCTTCTTCTCTTTTTCTCCTTAACCTCCAGAATTCAACATTTCCCCCCACACGACAATGCTCCAACGAAGTCAACGTCGTTGAACACAGCTTCTTCAACCGGGTATTCTTCACAATCGCTTTCCTCAAGACCTTCCTCTAAATCATGATCACACTTGTTAACGGTCTCGCCTACTCTTTTTTGGTCATACACATGCACCCTCGACTGAATTTGTGTTCTGGTCCCTTCGAACTCGGCGTATTTCTACTTGTACATGGCCTTGATGATCACACTTGCGAAAATCGGAAAGGAGGGGAATCAAAGATTCTTGGACGCTCGCTTCGATCTGAACAGGGAGTGACGGTGAATGAAAAGCAAACAAGGAAGGGGATGCGAGGAAGAACGAACATAGACGCGCTGTTGATGTTTGTAAGATCTCAACCAGCCCTAAAATAGACTGAGCCAATCGTCGAAGGAAATTCAGAAGAATCACAACAAGCTGAAGGTCGGCTGCTGTATCTTTTGTCTTCTTTTCACTTAATTCGTCACTAATCACACTGTTTTGCCTTGTGTCATTTTTTACCAGCCAGGTTCTGATATCCACCCTCGCCATATCAATTATTCCATCTTTGAGATCATTGCTGCAAGAATATGTTTGTAGAATTGATAATTCGAGGAGAAAAGGATGTGGTTTGGAATGATCATCCCATTTCCATCCGAGAATTCAGTTCTCCGGACACAATTGACCTCAATCTGCTGAAATATCTCTACTCTGCCCACAGAACACCTTCCCTTGTCGTTTCGAGTCATTTTGTTGCAATGACTTGGATTTCACCCATTGCCCGGTTTTATGAACTCCCTCGGCTCCTAAATAGGAGACTGGACATTGGACTGGACATTGCCACCTCGACTGGACACAGCTTAACAGGCCAATTGGAGAGTGAGTTAGTGTTGTTTTTGATGCCCACAGCCAAAACAGCTTAGTGGTCAAGTCGTGGTGAAATGGTCCAATTGGGAGATGGATCAGCACTCGTTTGATAAACACTTTCGGCATTTGAAGACAAAAATTGCGGTATCGAACTCCAACAGTCAATGTTTCAAACAATCTCACAAGAAGAAGGTTATTATTTAGAAAAAAAGAGTGTAGTGACTTTCAACGACCTTCAGGACGAGTGCCAAGAGTGTGTGCCACGCTGCATGAAAAGACCAACAGGTGGAGAGGAGTCTGTCCAATGGTTTCTGGTCAGGACGAGACTGAGTGGATGGGACGCATTCTGTAGGATCCTCGAAGACACGTCGTTTCCCTTTTGATTCTCACCCATCTTGAAGTTCTTCCTCTTCTTCCATGTCCTTGTCCACTTCACAATAGCCAGCCACAAGGTGAGAAAGAGATTCGCGAGCTTCCACAAAGTCTGTCTCCTCAGCCCCATCATCCAAGAATCGTCCCAAATCCTCCTTCCTCCCGAATTTCTCGTCGAACTTCTCAACAATCCCAGAAAAGATCGGGCGAAGGCCAGTGGTGTTGGTGAGCATGCATGCACTCCGTTGCCCAGAATACAAAGGGCTGTCTGGTAATCTCGTTGGATGTCGATAGTTTAGCCCACATTTCGTCCCAACTTGATTCCAATCAACAAAAGTCAGCAATTTCTGCGATTTGAACTTGCCATATGCTGCGCCGACAGCTTTTGGGATGAGGTCGCCTCTGACCGAGAGAGTGTTCGCGATTGCCTTGCTAGTCTTGTGATTGATCTTGGCGAGCTGGTTGGTGGGTGTGGGTAAAGAAAGAATTAGGTCTTCAACAGAATATTGCAGGCACGTTCGATTGAATGAGTTGATTGGAGCAAATGATATTGAGACGAAGGGAAAGCGCGGATATGGAACGAGATTTGTTTGAAAATCAGCCAGAGTCGGGTGAAGATTCCCATCAAACCGAATATCGACTGTGATGGCTGAGATGGACTGAGTCAGAAGATGGTTCAGATCATCCATCGTGAAAGGGGATAAGCAATCATCTTTTTAGAAGATATCGCTCAATGCCGCGTTCTCATAAAGTGTGGTGACATGTGAAACAGTCTGAAGCGAGTTCATCGCCAGAAGAGTGTTGAATGCTTCAAATGAAGGAGATTGGGGTTGGGGTGAGGGAAGAACACAGAATGCCAGATTTTGCGATTTTTCAAATCGATCCAACAGTTCTTCGAGAAGTCGGGTGCCTAATCCTGAACCTGTCCCTCCCCCAATCGCGTGAAACAACATGAATCCTTCCAGATTCGAACAGCTTTCAGCCATCTGACGAATAACGTCCAATGATTCCTCCAAAACGCTGTGGTTCGCACCTCCGAAAGAACCGAAGAATGTATTGTTTGTCGATCCTGTTTCAGAGATGATCTGATCAGAAACGAAGAGATCCCGACATTGTCCGCTTCTGACTACATCTGTTGCTGTTGGTTCGAGATCAACTAAAAGAGCTCGAGGGTGATACTTTCCTTGGCTTGTTTCTTCAAATACTTTGTAAAAAGTCTCATCTTCGAGAGTTGGAATCGGTAGAAGTGGAGTGTGTGAGCCGTTGAGGGTCATTTCGTGTTCTTTGCAGAAAAGTCGCCACATGGGATCGGACATCCGAATCCCGCCTTGCCCAACGTGTAGAGAGATGCATTCCGACATTCGACGAATTCCATTCCGAATGATGCCTTGATCACATTCAAGTCATCACTCTCTCAAAAATTTGTATAACGAATAGATTTTTTGCGTGACCTCCTTTTACCAGCGCTTTCCTTCTCCTCGATCAGCTATTTGTCTCCTCCGCCCAGATCGTACCATTCTCTCCTTTTTTCTCAACTGACGAGTTGTCTCAGACTCAATGTGCCTTGTCCAAATATTCATGTATTTCATCACTCCGGTCTCTTGCGCAAGTACCTACTACCTCTACCAAGACAACATCACAGAAAGTGTAGATTGCCAACAAGCAACTCCCTGTTCTTCTCTCAATTTATTCGAAGAACTCGTGCATGACGATACTTCGGCTGTCACATACGATAGTCCCGTCACACTCTACGTGAAGGACTGTGCAGATCTTCTTGGAGCAACAGACATAGACCCATCTCCTGGTGGAGACTTGGACATCACCTTCGAAGGGGATGGAGGGGTCGGAGTTCTTCAGGGAGGAGGAACAATTACCTTCCATTCGGATGAAAACCATGAAATTGACGTGTTGTTCCTTTATATGAAGATCTGGTCGTACCATGATGTTGAAGGCACGTGGCAGACATCGATCATCGCGTGTGTGGATCACACGAATGTGGAATTTCGGCACAGCATTATTGCGGATTTTGCGTCTCAGATTGATTTCCCGTTGCCTGACCACTATTCGCTTGTGTGCGTGTGGGATGGTCAAGTTGCGGCAGTGCGAATTGCGAACACGAAATGCAAGATCACGAACACGACGTTCGATGGTATCTGCCTGGGAGGCCTCTCTTTGCGGAACACTCTTCCGTGGGACGAGCCTGCGGAGGGCGATCCCAGAATCCTTTTGGAGTTGGACAAGTTCATGTTCCGTGGGAATCACTGGCCTCAACCGACTTTGGACGGAGTTCGTGCATATGTTCCGAACCGGAATCTTTTTGTGTTGAGCGAATCAACGACCACGGATCATGTGATCCTGCACGCGGGCGATGCGGACTTCGATGGAGGTGCAGATCTGACGGGCGCAACAGAAATATACATCCGAGGAGCAATCCTGTTGACGGATGTTGCAGAACCGGGCACTTATGTCACGCTTACCCCGATCCAAACGACCCCGTCCTTCGACGACATTCAATTCTCCGTCCGAATGGGCGCAACGCGCGAGTCAACAATTGTCACTTTGAAAGTGACCGGATCGAACTTTTTCCGCTGCGGAAGCAATGCCTTCACCATATCCCCCTATTTTAAGGATCAACCCCCTCTCAACCCAACCTGGAAGACCATCCCAATTGTCAAAGAAACTGGAATGACAGAAATCGTTGCTGAGGCCAAATCGTCAGACTTATGGCCTGCGGGGACCTGGCTCGTTCGAGCCACGATTGCGGCCGTTAATTATGTCAAAACTGATGTTCAAGGCGTCGGTTCCTTTTCGGTGCAGTCACTGAGTCTTTTCGTGCTTTTAAGTCTCTTTCTACTTCTCTGAATACTACATCGATTTCTTGTGTATACTTCTTTTATTCTAGTCTGCGCTCTGAGCTTAGCTCACGGAACAATAGCGACCACATTGTCCATTTCGTTTTCATTCGGGTTTTCACGCATTTGCGACTTTCTGTTAGTTTCTTGAGTATATTTCGCAATTGCATTTTCACACTTGAGTGCATCTTCACATCTCGAAACTTCTGATTTCTGTTTTCTTTTGTGATTTAATGGTCTGATCAACATGAATGACAATTGCCACAAGGATGACGGTATCCAAAGCCTCTGTGTACCATGCACCGATAAGTATGTGCTTCATTTCTTTCAATGTTGTTTCAGTTTCGAATGCATTTTTGGACTGGAACGGAAATGCCGATTTTTCGATTGAAGCAGCCTCAATAATCTTCACATCTCTCGTCACTTTGGTGAAGGATGGGCATCCCTTTAATGATACACTTGTGACGAAGGCAGTTGATTTCTTGCAGACCCTCTCTCCATATAACGTCAATTTCGAAGCCGACACTTTGCTGTTACGATTGGTCCCTGATCATGTCGATCCTGTGACTGGGTTCATCGAAGCATTTTGGTCACTTCTTGCTTCGTCTGAACACAGAATTGTTGAATCTACATTGGATGTCTTGGAATCAACGTTGACCCGTTGTTCTTCTGACAACAGGATGAAGATGCTCAATTGTGATGTGATCCCTGGAGTCATGAATATCCTCCAACCACACACACTCTCACTGCCGTTGGAGAGGAGTCTCCACCATCGTGTCATGCGCCTTCTGAAAACAGTCCATTATTCAACCAACATTCCTGAATTTTTCGACGTTTCTGGTTCATCCAGACAATCTCAGATGAATGATGCAATCTTTGAGCAAGTCCTCATCCCTTCAGAAGCATATCTTCGATCTCTCTGCTCAAACCGCTATTTCGTCTTGGAGGGTGAGCAAATGGATTCACTTCTGGAACTCTTTGTGTGTCTGATTGAAATTAGCGCGTTTCATTCACCCACATGCACTTTTGTTGTGTCGCTCCCCATCTCTCTCACCGTCACCAGCTTGTCGACTTTCAACTCCGAATTTGAGAAACGTTTCTTTTCCAATTTACGATGGCTTGTCCCTCGCTGGATCAACGCAGGTCCACGGACCTTTGCGAAAGGTAGGACAATCCTCAGAGCGCTGAATTCTGAAGGATTGGATGATGTGCTTGATCAGACTTTATTTGCCCTCAAACCAGATCGTTTCCTCAAAATCACACATAGCTACGAGAACTTTGCTTCATATTTCGGCGCAAACAATCTGAAGACATTTCCTCGTTAGTTCTGATATTGATTTGGTTTTTCTTCTCGACCAAGGCTCCAACAGCCTTCCATGCCCCCACCATTATTACGCGTTCAAAATCAGTCTGATCTCCTCGACAATTATCGGAACACCGTGTTTTGGACGATCTGTCACGATCACCAAACAACCACCTTCTTCCATCAACCTCTCTGTCGTTTCTTCCAACAATTCCGAAAGCATTGTCCGCTGGATCGATTATTACAGCTTTTCGAAACAGAATTGTGCTCCTGTGGCGCCAAATTCGAAGACACACTTCTGCAACGCTGTTCTCTGCAAGAGAGGACGCCAGCAACATTGAATCTGCCATGACAACATTTCCTTTGACAACATTATCCTGTGCGGAAGGAAGAATGTTTCTCGTTCGTTTGAGTTCGTCACGACCATTCAACCGGATTCTGGTTCATTCCTCCACTCTTCGAATACCACGATCCGACTCGCAGTTTGCATGTGAAATTGGATGAATTGCATGACTGCTGGCACTTAAGGACGGTTGAAACTCCTTATTCGCCTTCTGGGTCGACCACCGCAATCACCATCTAATTCACCTCTTCAAGACTTTATTCGAACGTTAGTCTCAGATATGCACCCTACTTGAGACATTTGTATGTTTCCTGCGATTTTGGACACATTACTGTCGATATGAAGAGAACGGACAAGACCAATCGATCTCTCAACCTCAGAGCGGGTGTTCATTTATTTCTGTGAATAATGAGTATCACGATTCGTGCTCGGAGACCCATTAGGCGATATTCCGTGATGTTTCGTTGTCTTTTTTGCTCCATTCATATTGACGCAACCAATACACAAAAATGACATTTTTACTCTCTTCAAGAATTTATCTGGTCCTATCTCAGAGTTTCCAAATGAAAAAAAAAGCCTTTCACGTCTTCACTGTAACTTTTATTACACTTTTTGCCAAAATTGTGGAGTTTGAGGCCACAACTTTTTGATCAATGAGACGCAGTCTACACGAATATTGTTTGGAGGTTTTACATTATTCGATGTCAATCCACTCACAATGATGAAACAAATACGTTGCATGTGATTTGAACAGTTTAAAAAAATCGTTCCAAGTTTTTCTGTGATCTCGTCAATTGTGATGTCTTACCATTAATATCTTCTAATCAGCAATATTCTGGGTCGAATAACTGCATCAGAAAGAGCATAGACAATGAATTCAAGCGATTTAACCCAAATATCGGATATGATGTGATCATAGTACTGAGTTTAGCGTTGAGGGGACTTTTCTTTCACAGTCGCGGTGGAGAAGAGGAAAAAACTGCAAAAGTGAAGATAAATCATGAAAAAAGTCTGAAGAATGGATTGTTGGGGAAATAATGGGTAGGTGGAGATTTGTGGATGAAAAATGCTGATCGACAAGTTGTGGATTTGGCGACGGTGATTTGAAAATCGCGAGAATTGTCAGAAGAATGATGACATCAATTCAATGGAATCATGAGAGGCTGAAAAGAACGTTGTATGAAAATGTGAAGGTGCATATCCAAGGGTTAGTGAGATCTTTACAGTCATGGACAAAAGTTCTCGGTTTCCATGTCCAGAAACACTGAGTGGTGAGATTTCGGTTTTGTTTTGTCGGACACTTCATCATCCAAAACGAACACTGTGGCGAGAAAACCAGAGCGATCTGTTGTTTCGTTTTGTAGATACAGAGGAATGAAGAGTCTGAAAAAAAGTGACAAAAATTTGTGCTCAACCACAATCGACAATTTTTCACACAGTGAGAGGTGGTGATGAGATGAGATCATTTTTGCCTAAATAAACGAGATCCTCAGCCTCCTCCACAAGAAAATGACAACATTCGTAAAAAAATGTCGACAGTAGAAAGGTTCGTCTTTCTCACCCACAAACTGTAGACCAGTCTACCAACCTCGATTCCTGTCGATGTCATGTCACCTCTACACATGTGAAGTTTCAGCATCGAACTCCTTCCCAATTCGTCACACCAGACTTTGTCATTTTTCCTGCCGACCACTTTTGTCCATGACTGTTGTGAGATCTTGACTTGGCGATTTATGCGCGAGAAACTGTATATCATTCAAGAAAACGAGTGTGGGGTGCCTCTCGATGACGCACAGAGTGGATGTGATGGATTGAAAGAAGAGTTGGCAAGTGTGATTTCCCGTTGTGAAAGGGCTGACGAACGGGATTATCATTTCGAACTCAATTGAAAAGAAGAAAATCCAATCAAATGTGTCCTTAACTGACGAAGAAGGTGTGGAGAGATATTCTGTTGGCTGGGTTCACGGGGGTGTCTCAATTTCTAGGGGAAAAACTCGATCCCAGGGGAATATCTCAATCACAGGGGAGAATCTCGAACACAGGGGAAAATCTCGAATACAGGGGAAAATCTCAATCACAGGGGAAAATCTCGGGCCACAGGGGAAGAATGTCATATACCATAAGGGTTGAAGAAGAACATAATTTTGAACATGTTTGGTTCAGCGGTAAGTACGTTGGACTTTGAGGCGGCGGACCCGGGTTCGATTCCTGTCATCGACTTTTTTTTCCTTTTTTTTTTCATTTTTTTCAGACATCAAATATTCTCTCTGTTTTCAATCTTTTTTCTGCTGAAACTGTTCACAAAGACTCTACGAGGAACAAAGCGTTGCTTATGAGCGTGCCATCACGATCCTGCTTTGGTTTTCAAAGTCAGGCATTATTCCACAAAATAACTCAACACACAACATAAAAATGAAATGTTGGATGAACTGTCGATCACACTTTCACTGATCCAAACGACTGAAGTAGTGATTGTGGTGATATCGCCTGGAGGGAGTGATGCGACTCTTGTTCGTGTGACAGGAGGAAAAGTTGAAATGACAGATGTGTGATCGAATCAGGGATGAAAGAGAGCACGAATTTGGTTGATATTGTGGGAGGGAAAGAGCGTGGACACCCTTCGAGTGGAGAGTGGGATTGCGTTGAACTCTTCCATTGAGTGGATGTCGATGGGAAGGGTGAATGTGTCTGAAGTGTGGCATCGGGAACGTCAGCTCGACTGATGGATGTCACTCTCTCACACATCTCCTTTTCTTCCTCTCCTTTCCTCTTCTCCTCACTCGATTCGTGCTCACTCTTCAATGTGTCCATCACCGACTTCTCCTCAGGCGTGCTGGTTGAAGTGACAGATGTGAAATCGCTCCTCTTGAAAACATGTCAGTTCTCAGTATCGACGAAATTGACATCTGAACAAAATGAGGAAGCATCACACATTTGTTCCTGGATGTATTCTTCCATCACTCTCACAAATTGTTCGTCAACATTCCATTCAGTCGAAATAAAGCATCATCCGATTGGAGCTGTGTCGATGGTTGGAGGCGAATTGACACTGATCTCTTGCACTTTCTCGACAACTCACCTTCGAACATTGACTTCCCTTCGCTTCGTCGGAATGTGTTGTGTTCAGATGGGAAAGTGTCGATTGAGACGATTGGAGGCGGAGATGGCCATTCGTCGCCTCATCATTGGATCTCGACGAACAACTGGGGGTCGATTCGTCGTAACGTGATGGTGATAAGCTGATTGTGATTTCTTCTCCACATCACATCGTATATTATCGTAAAATACTTCTTTTTGTCAAACAAATCTTAATTCGTGAGAAAACGACCCACTTTCTTTTTTCGATTTTGCCTTCATTTGTCCAACTTACTTTCATTATGAGTAAATTCTGCACATAAACAGCAGAAAATGAAGATTTTCAATCGTTCGAGATTGTCTCTGTTTCGATTCTCTGTGTGTGTGGACAGATCTCGAGGGTTGAGCTTTTGTTTCCCCATATCCTTCCAATCACTTCATTCATTCATTAAAAATAGGCATCTTACTCAAAATAGTTTCTGAAAGAAAATGTGAAATGTGTGAAGTCAGTATCCAGAAAAAGAACATCGAAAGACAACTCTCGAGATCTGTCCACACACACAGAGAATCGAAACAGAGACAATCTCGAACGATTGAAAATCTTCATTTTCTGCTGTTTATGTGCAGAATTTACTCATAATGAAAGTAAGTTGGACAAATGAAGGCAAAATCGAAAAAAGAAAGTGGGTCGTTTTCTCACGAATTAAGATTTGTTTGACAAAAAGAAGTATTTTACGATAATATACGATGTGATGTGGAGAAGAAATCACAATCAGCTTATCACCATCACGTTACGACGAATCGACCCCCAACTGCTCAGTCGGCAGAGTCAACTTCCAAGTTCGACAGGAAAGCAAAGACGTATGAGATTGTATTGAGAGGGGAGGCGTTCATCCCGTGTGATCTGTCTCTTGAAGTGTTTGACAGTATCCTACTCTCTAAAACAGAATTCTCGGAAGGTGAACACATTTTGGTGGAGTTGGATACATCCGAAGTGACATCGTGGAAAGAAGACACAATCGAACTGTCGCTTCATCAGTCATCGCTCGCTTTGCTGAACAAGAAACACGATCTGCACAGCCGTGTGCTGTTTGGAGCGAGTGGAAAGACAGAGTCGTTCTCGCTAACAGGATTGAAAGGGAACATGTCGACGTCGACAAAGGAAGAAGGACGAAGAGATGCCAAAAGCAATGAGTGAGCTGGACGAATGCCAAATCGACGTGAAAGAAGAGGAACTTGAGAACCATTCCACGGCTCTACAAGTCTTCAGCACATCCGATGGGACGCTCCATCCAAACTCGTTCAACATGATCAGCAACGGCATTTCCCAGGACCAACTGCCATTCATGTCATTCCCACAACCGTTCGTGGCGCATGTGGAAGTGTTGAAATGCGAAGGCGAGCCAGCTGTAGTTCGTGTTCTTGCGAACAGAACACTGTACTCTGCTCTGCACGTTAAGAAGAGATGTGATCTGCCGAATATGGAGATCCGATGACAGATGGTGGCTGGACTGGATCGCCTCGTCCAACACAATTCGTCTAGCGACGTCCTCACCCAACTCTCGTCGCACTGGATCCTCGTTGACTCTTCTGGCTCAATCTGCCTCAAACTGGATCAGAACTTGAACGAGACGGGCTTGACAACTCAGCAACTTGCCAATCGGAAGAAGATGCGAGAAGAAGACCGTCGTTGGAGTGTGCCTGAACAGATTGAAGAAGAGGACAGAAGTCACAAGAAGGACGAGAAAGAACTACAAGCAGTTCCTATTGATGCTCAGAAGGCGTCAGTTTTTAGGCTTGGCCTGGTGTTGTGGGACCTGGGTCTGTGAAAATGTGATCGACAGTTCATCCAACATTTCATTTTTATGTTGTGTGTTGAGTTATTTTGTGGAATAATGCCTGACTTTGAAAACCAAAGCAGGATCGTGATCGCACGCTCATAAGCAACGCTTTGTTCCTCGTAGAGTCTTTGTGAACAGTTTCAGCAGAAAAAAGATTGAAAACAGAGAGAATATTTGATGTCTGAAAAAAATGAAAAAAAAAAGGAAAAAAAAAGTCGATGACAGGAATCGAACCCGGGTCCGCCGCCTCAAAGTCCAACGTACTTACCGCTGAACCAAACATGTTCAAAATTATGTTCTTCTTCAACCCTTATGGTATATGACATTCTTCCCCTGTGGCCCGAGATTTTCCCCTGTGATTGAGATTTTCCCCTGTATTCGAGATTTTCCCCTGTGTTCGAGATTCTCCCCTGTGATTGAGATTTTCCCCTGGGATCGAGTTTTTCCCCTGAAAATTGAGGTACCCGGTTCACGGTGATCCGGTTCTCGAGAGAAGGCGAGAGAAGTCGTGGTCGACCATTTCTTGTTGCTTCCCAAAACCACAAATCGAACGAAGAAGAATCCCAATCACACAAATCCCGTTTTCGTAGTCCTCCAGAAACAACGATTCCGACACTCCTCGAATCACAATGTCCAACATCCCAAAACGAACCATCTCCATCACATTTGAAACACTCCCCAAACTCACAACTCTCTTCACAAACTCCAAGTTCACCGACACTTCCGCTGGAATTGGTGAGCTGAAGAAATGAGAGAACGAAGAAGACACACAGCATCCCCCACGCACAGTCTCTCAGTGTTTCAGACCCAAACATATCAGACGTGGCATCTGAAGAGATGAAGAAGAAGCGAAAGTCATACTGGCAGGAGTCAAGTCTCGAATCAAAGTCGCAACGTTACATATGTCAAAACACACGTCTGTCGCATGTTCCGACAGGAACCCAGACATATCTTTGGAGAAGGGAGAGTGTTTGTCACATTTGTCCATGACGACGGGTTGGTTGATTTGGAGAGCGAGAGCAGAGTCGAATCCAGTTGGGATGTTCAGCCACTCGATCGATTCACAATCAGATGCGGCATACGATTCAGTTGAAGTGTCTTCACAGTGACAGCTCGATTGTCCAACGGATCGGTACAACTCTCTCACACTGTGCAAGTCGCCGAAAGGGGCAGTGGTGAGAAGGAGTGTCGACATCATTTCTTTCCACGGATCGACAAACCAAGAAGTCGTGTTCGACGACGGAAGGGGAGGGAAGAAGCGAACAACGAGCGGTGGAGGGAAATACAGAAAGAGATGAAAGGTGTCAGAGATGAGAGGAGTGGAAAACATCCAAAACGAGTTGGCCAGATGAAAACAGCGACTCACAAATTCTGACTCCATCAGATTGAGATGCACTCCTCGTCGACAGAGCGCATGAAATCCACACAACGGCGTGTTGAGTAGAGTGGGTGGAAGATCGTGACTGTCTACATTCGAAAGATGAAGAACCAGAGTGGGTTCATTCGGAGTGTTCGCTCGAAGATGATGTCGAGAGGGGGCTGATGTGGTTTGTGTGGGTTGAGAGAGGTGTGACAGAGGAAGAGAAATCGCAGCTCGGAACGAGTGAGATGAATGCGATCATCATGTTCAGGATGTTCAAAGATGAAAGGTGTGAGAATGGGATGAAAATCACGATTTGACAGAAGAGAGATCAGAACACAATATGAAATGAGACTTCTCAGATAGTGAGGGAGATAGTTCTGCTTTTTTGTTCTGTCTTTGAAAATGGTGACGATTTGCCAGACACCGTGTTGGTGTTTCTCAAATGAGAGAAAGATGTTGGTCACTTCAGCTGTCGTAATTCTGATTTCGATCGAACTGTGCCGGAGTACTTCAAGCAGCAAGACTGAGTAGACAAATGTGTCAACATCTCTGAAGGTTGCATGTGCCAGCCCATCCCAATCGAATTCTGTTGCTGGAAAAGGCGGCAAAGAACGTTTGTTCTTTGTGTCATTAATCCAGACCATCGAAACCAGAACAAAGCAGAATTGCTCTTCGGGTTGGCCATCGCGGAAGGCAGAGTGGAGTCGATCCCACAAACGAGGCAGCAGGGGTTTGGTACACGACACGGCGAATAAACTTATGAACAGGTCACGAGAAGCCACACGAAGAAAGGAGTAATAGGAATGGAGAGTAGACACAAGTCGATCCATGAAGTTTGGAATGTCACGAATGCATTTCTCAGCACCAACAACTTTACGGACAGAGAGACAACGAACAAGCGAACGAGCAAGTTTCTCGTTGTCAACCTCGTCGAAGAGTGAAGAGTGGAATTTCTCATCGGGATCGATGGTGTCCTGTTGGAGTTGATTGATCTTGAGATAGGAGCGGTCAAGTGTAGAGACTTTGATGGGAGAGGGAGGGAGAGGGGAGGTGAGGAGAGAGTGAAGGATGTTCAGAAGTTGGAGCGATTCCTGTTTGAAGTGTGGTGACGACGAGTGAGTTTGATTTGAAGAGTCGAGGTGTGCGTCGAGAGAGGTGTGGGGAGAAGAGTGCGATGAATGCTGAGACGATGTCGAACTTCCTGCTGACCCATCCAACGACGACGCCAGTTGTTGGAACTTCGCTTGGAGCGAGAGAAGCGTCGGTCGGAAGAACACAAATTTGAGGAACGATGTGTCTTTCTGAAAATCGATGCCCGAAAGATAAAGAAGCTCATCTCTTTTTTCGCCTGTCAATTGTCGCAGAAAATCCTTCCACGATGAAATTCCGGTTGCTTCTTGAAATAAGTCTGAATCTAACTGTTTATTCGTTTCGACAACTTCATGATCGAGAAGCTGTGAGAATGTCTGGGATTGTGGTGAGAGAAGATCAACTTTTTGATTAATCGCCGCATCGGAGCGATTCATGAGTCCGTCGGTCTCGAACAAGGGAAATTTGAGGAACGATGTGTCTTTCTGAAAATCGATGCCCAAATGATGAAGAAACTTGAAACTTTTTCCATCTGCCACATTCTGCAGAAAATCCTTCCACAATGAAATTCTGGTTGCTTCTTTAAATAAGTCTGAATCTAACTGTTGGCTCAGTTGAACAACCGCAGGTTCGAGAAGTTGTGAGAATGTCCTGAATTGTGGTGAGAGAAGATCCAGTTCTTGTCTAGACGCCCAATCGGAGTGATTCACAAGTCCGTCGGACTTGAAGAAAAGAATCACAGAGGTGTGTTTCGAAATCAACAGCAAATGATCCAACACCTCAGAATTGTCCGGTGACATCCAGTCAACGAAAGAGGTTTCTCTTTCGAAGTGGTAATAGACCAGCTCGACTAATTTGGATGTGTCACAGGCGGGAACTACATGGCCGGTGCTTACGAGATAAAAGACGAAATAGCAAATGACGAGAAGACTCAGATTCTTTCGTAAGTATGGTTCGATGCGTTTTGTGAGGCAGTTTGATTTAGAAAGTTGATCAATCAAATTGAGGAAAAGCCGCGAGAGGTGAATGAGTCCATCGGTGAAGGATGGTGGGGAGTGGGGAGGGGAGGAGTCCGAATGCGAGGAGGAGAGATCTGAAAAGAAGAAAGTCGAGAAGAAGAGACAAACTAATCCGAACCGTTCCAAATCCATCAACCACAACATCATCCCAATCAAATGAAAACGACCCGTCGCATTGTGAAGCTTTCGAGTCCAGCCCGATCACGGCACACACGAACCATTCCATCAAATCCTGAAACAAAACAGAACCAAGAATTAAGAATACAGAGCAACAGAATTGCACATTTTCAAAAAGGAGAATGCAGACCTTCCATTCAACCTCTTCGCCAGCACCGCATTTCGAAGCAACGAATGATCTCAATGTTGTCATGTTCTCGTGCTCCAAGAGAGAATCACGTGGATCAGTGGATGCTGTAGAAGCATTCCCAGACATTGGATTGTTGTGATTAATCAAGTCAAGTTGAGATCAATGAAAACAGTTAGTCAGCGTTGGAATGAGAACAGTTACTTATTTAAGCGTATCTATTTTTCTCTCTCGTTCGGTTCTGAATCATGAAATGGGAAGAAAATGATCATAAACAACTAAAACAGATTCGGGAGTATGACACTCAAAATGAAAAGTTGCAGATTGGACTGTTGGGTGAGGAGTGTGGGAAGATGATGTGAAGAACTCAAACACTGCAGAATCACCGATTGGCGAGGTTGTCGACATTTCTGCCCTTTTCCAAACGATGTGGGAAGGGAAGAAAGAAAGAGAAGTCGTGGTCAACCATTTCTTGTTTCTTCCCAAAAAGACAAATCGAACGAAGAAGAATCCCAATCACACAAATCCCGTTTTCGTAGTCCTCCAGAAACGACGAGTCCGACACTCCTCGAATCACAATGTCCAACATCCCAAAACGAACCATCCCCATCACATTCGAAACACTCCCCAAACTCACAACTCTCTTCACAAACTCCAAGTTCACTGATAGTCCTCCCATCAACCCGTACTTGTTCATCAAGTCGTACGATAATCATTTCTTGTTGAATTGAATTTGTTTCATTCCATCTCCAGCTCCTTCCGTGTTTTGAATCTTTTCTGAAAAAGTGGACACTATCAATGGGCTCATTTCAAATCAAAATGGAGAATGGACCTGTATTGACACTGTCGGAGTTGCATGCGTACATCAGCGTGGATCAGAAAGACATCCACCCGCGCTCCCCGCACGTTGTCCTCTTGGACGGGGCGGTGGTGAGGATGTCGCAGTTTAAACTGCCGTTTCTGGAAGGACTTCTGCGCCCAACCAGAATTCGTCATCTTACTGCATTTCTTCAAGGTGAAGAGATTGGGAGAACTGGGACTCGAGAATATCTCAATAAAGCTGAATCTACACAATTGCAGAAAGAGATCCTCGAACTGATCTCCAATGGCATTCACCCAACGTACAAGGACGTCGGAAGGATGGTGTGTTCCGCAACAGTATCTTCCATCTTTTTTCAGGCTTTTTCGATTCGTCGAGATCGGTTGAGATATGTCTCAGTCGACATCCACGAACCATGCAGAAGCTGGGTCAGTGGATGGATCAAGAACCATCCTCTTTTCAAGGCTCTTAAGCCAATCTGTATGGAACAAAGAAGGCAGAATTCATTAACGAAAAGACATACACAACCGTTTTTGAAAACTTGAAAAGCTGATCGACGAACACGACTATCCACCAGAATTAGTCTACAACTTTGATGAGACATCATTGGTTTCTACACAGTTCATTTATGAAAAAAAGGATCACGACATACAGTAGTTCAGTCGCCTATTCAACGCCGCCGTCAATGATCTTCAGTCACACGATGCTGTTCACAATCGCTGCTGATGGGGAGGCTCTAACTTCTCATCTGATCCTCCCAGCCAAAACGAACCAAGATTCCCTTTCCAGACATTTCCCTTCCCGCTTTTCTTTCCACACCTCACAAAAAGGGTGGATGAACAAGGAGCTCCTCTACGATATCCTGATCAATGGACTAGGTCCAGAAATTCAAGAGCGTAAAAGGAAAATCAAAAAGCCTCTCTCACGAGCGCTATTAATATTTGATGGACACTCGTCCAGGAATCAACCAACTCTGTGGAAACAACTTGCAGACTTGGGGATTGACAGTATCTGTCTCCCCTCCAATTGTTCCTCTATTATGCAACCCTGTGACCTCTACGTCAACTCCG
Organism: Blattamonas nauphoetae; assembly: GCA_033064195.1. Classification (NCBI taxonomy): domain Eukaryota; phylum Preaxostyla; order Oxymonadida; genus Blattamonas; species Blattamonas nauphoetae. Next base: position 264,578 of record JARBJD010000066.1, on the reverse strand, counting down.
CATTCAAGCGAAATCTTCAAAAACTCCCGCCACTACCATCAAAAACAAAACAGAATTCAGAACTAATTCCATGGCTATTAAAGGTGGAATCGGCTGCTTTAACTGCTCTTGATAATTCAGAACAAATTATCGCAAGCTTTCGAGAATCTGGCATTTTTCCCTTCAACCCGGAAATTGTTACCAGTCAATTGCGAGACGGAAGTCCTGCAGAAGAAACTCGTCGTGGATTCCCGCTTGGTTCGAAGGTCCTCTCAGATCCAGTTGTTCAAAGTGGATGGAGAACACATCTGAAACTGCCAGACGTTGATGACGAACAAGATCTCGAAACAGTGAATCCACTTTCGATTCAAGCTGAAATTGATGATACTGATCCATTTCTTGAAGCTCATCAGCTAGCTCTAAGAAAACGTCTGATGTTTCCCTCACAATCTGAAAATGATGATGAATTTGAGAACCTCCCTATTTATGGAAGCGAAACTCCACTTAAACAGATTCCAACAGGCAATGAAACAACTACACATTCATCCTCACAGCCTTCATCGAATTTGGAGAGCCATCTACTACCTCAGTCACGCGGCCATCCACGAATGATCCGAGACGACGACGATGATGAACCTATTCCTCGCTTACCAACGAAAACAAAGAGACAGAACTCGACGCCATCGACCATTCAATCCCCTGAGAGGCAGACAACAAAACAAGAGCGTCAGGAGACTCCTCCGTCGTTGCATACCTCGACTCCGAGACGATCGTCAACAACTCAGGGAGGACGAACAAAACATACTCCGGAGTGGTTTCGACAGTTCGGATAATCACTTCACATCTCCTATTGATATTAGATTTTCACGTAATCGTCAGAGTAAAGGAGTGAGGTGAAGAAAAGAATTGAATGGTTTGATCAATGTCTCCCTCGTCAATTAAGGAGGAAATAGAGGGCTGAATAGCTGGACTGAAGGGATAAAGAATAGACTGTTCGTGCATTAACTTAGTACGCCTTGATGAACAAGTCCGGCTTGGTCGGGGAACTATCAGTCGAACATCTTCAACGTCCGATCATCTCCAATGTTCCCCCGATCCATTTTTCTCCCATTTTTGGACCCTGTTTCCATAAACCAGTTCTTGGAACCCATAACTTTTCGGGTCTGAGAAATGTTCTGGTTGAGAATCTTCCCTCCCCATCAATCACTTCAATGGAAATGAAAGTGATCATAGGATCCCGGGTGGAAGTCTCCGAGCAGGAACAACGTCAAATGTCATTTGACGAGTGAAGAAGCTCGCCAGATGACGAGGTCCTTCAACGCTTAGGAAAGTCGAACTTCACGACCAATGTATTCTCCGCCCGTTCACGAAGTGTCAATCAACCATGTACGATCTTCCTCGGTGTTCTTCAGTGCCACTGTATGTCCAAATGCAACACAGTTTTTTTGAAAACGAATGTGAATTGTGATCATAATTATTTTGATCCTCTGGCTCCTCACAATCAGTCATGAAACTTTTACCAATATGGATGTTTTGTTGAAATGCAGCGTTTTTCGGTAGAATTTCGAGAATTTTCGAAGACCTCCTATTTTGGCACTTTATGGTTTTTCCGTGTTTTTCTCAGAATCTCCACCTCCATCTCACTCTCTGAGAACGAATCTGTCGATTGTGTATGATTTGGATTGGATTCTGATGGTGTCTCCACCATTTTGACGGAATTTGGAGACTGGTGCATCATCCCATGTCAAGTGACAGCTCTCATTTATAACCATGGTTAAAAAGAAAAAAAATATCTCAACTGCCGCAAGTGGATTTTTTTCAAAATTTTCCGAAAAAATACTTCTCAACAAAACATCCATATTGGTAAAAAGTTTCATGTCTGGATCATGTTTGGTTGTGGAGATATGATCAAAACAAGTTTTCATGATCCTAAGCTTATTATACAGGTAAATCAATATTTCACCCTAAATTTCCACCCAATCCCCAGGTGATTCTGCAGTGTTTGAATTCTTGAGATCATCTTCCCAAATCACCAGAAATGAACTGCAACATGAACAGGCGTGAAATGGTCGTGAAGTTCGGTTTCTAAGCAAATGTAAGGACCTCCCATTTGGGAGAAAAAGGGTCAGAAAATTAGAAACTCTAAATAAGGAGACCCCCGCTGATCCTGATCTGAGGTTCGATTTCTAACAATGATTGATGGGAAGGCTTACATATCAACCTGAAATGGTGGGATCCTGTTTGTAGTTCCAGAAAATATATCGAATCACGCAGTCCAAAATGGAGAAAAGTATCGGGTTAAATTAAAGTATCGGGTTAAATTTCCACTATATGACACTTCCGCTGGAACTGGTGAGCTGAAGAAATGAGAGAACAAAGAAGACACACAGCATTGACAAAACATTGTCCCAGAGTGTCCCATCCTCCAAAATATCCGACACGGCATCTGACAAGATAAATAATATCCTAAAACCAAACTGTTGCGATTCAAATCTCGAACCATCGACCCAACGAGAGAGATCTTCTCACTCAGGACTCGGACCTGTTCCGACAAGAACCCAGACATGATTGTGGAGAGACGGTCGGGATGGAGAGATTCGTCAATGGACATGGGTGATCCGTCTTGGTTTTCGAAGTGATCGATTGAGGCGGGTGCGTTTGAGTGAGCGAGAGCAGACGTAAATCCAGTTGGGATGTTCAGCCATTCCAGAGATGTGAAATAGGATGGGAAGATGAGCTCAAGCATATTATCGAAGGTGTTCCGCTGATCAATTGATCGATTTAGTTCTCTGAGACTAAGCAAATCGCCGAAAGGTGCTGTGAAGACTAGAAGAGTTGCCCAAATCTCTCTCAATGGATCGACACGAACGGCGTGATTCGGTTTCAACGAGAGAATGGGAATGAAGAAACGAGTGACGAGCGGTGGAGGGTAGAAAAGAAAAAGATGGAAGGTTGTAGAGATGAGAGGTGTGAAAAACATCCAAAATGAGTTGAGTATATGGTTCCCTTGTTTCACATCTTCTGTTTCCATGAGATTGAGATGGACTCCTCGTCGACAGAGCGCATGAAACCCACACAACGAAGTGTTGAGTGGATAAAGTGGACTCTTGACGTCTGGTTTGTTGAGATGGACGAAGAAACCGAGAGGGAACTTTCGGAGTGTTCGCTCGAAGACGAAGTCGAGTGGTGGTTGGTGTAGCTTGTGTGGGTTGAGAGAGGTGTGACAGAGCAAGAAGAGCTTGTTTTCGTGAAGAAGAAGATAACTGCCATCAAGTTCAGGATCCTGTGCGATGATCGGAGTGAGAGTGGGAGGAAAGGGACGATCAGACAGAAGTGAGATCAGAAGACAATACGAAATGAGCCACTCGTTTGCATGAGAATCGAAGTTCATTGGTTGTGTGCCATCGAAAACGAAGAGGATTCGGGAGACAGCGGTGTGTTGTTTCTCGAATGAGAAAATGATTCTTGTCGATTCGTCTTTACCAATCTGGTCTTCGATCGAACGATTTCGAATCAACAGGATGAGATGGATGGAACAGACAAAAGTATCCCAGTCGCTCAGATCTGTTTTTATCAGTCCATCCCAATCGAATTGTTTTGCGGGAAAAGGAGGTGGATAACTGTCATCGAGATGAAAGGTAATCCAGTTCGTTGAAATCCAAAGCAGGGCAAGCTGTTCTTCGGGATGACCATCGCGGAAGGCAGAGTGGAGTCGATTCAACAAACGAGGAAAGAGGTGAATGGTACACGAAGCGTCGATCAAACAGTCGAAGAGGTAAAGCGCACTTGCGCGAACGAGACGATCGGAGGTGTGGAGAGCAGAGATAGTCCGATCGAAGAAGTATGGAACATCGCGGATGCATTTCTCAGCACCATCGAGTTCACAAACAGAGCGGCAACGAACCAGCGAACGAGCCAGTTTCTCGTCGTCAGGCTCGTCGAAGAGGGAAGGTTTGAATCTTTCTTCTGGATTGATGGGTTCGGGTTTGAAGGGAGGATGTCTCCAGTCGGAGATGTCTGTTCGAGAGTATTTGGGGAGAGTGGAAGGGAGAGGGGAGGGGAGGAGAGAGTGAAGGACGTCGAGAAGTTTGAGGGATTCTTGTTTCACGTGTGATGATGAAGAGGGGGTTGACTATAATCAATCCGCCAAAGTATCTATAATCAATCCGTTTCGATCAGACCCATGTCATCGACCATCTCATCCACATCCACAGATCACACTTCGTGCTATCATTTTCGGAATCTCTATAATAAAAAAATGTGAACTGAAAACGGAATTCGAAGGATAGGATCAACATTGAATGACCCACTGCCCATTTCGCCATCATCGGTTCACATGCTCGTGGAGCCACTTTCCCATCTGTATCGTCGAATTTCAAGCCCCTTCCCCCTCTCTACCTCTTACCTTGGGTCGGCATGTCCTACTTGTCCTGTCCTACAGGACAGCAAAAAAGAGGAGGACAATTTGGATAAAAGTACCGATGACAAGAATTGAACTTGTCCCTTGCCTCATCTGTCAGTGAAAACCTGAAACGAAAAATGAAGAGAAAGTTGAGATAACAATGCACATTTTCTGTTTTAAAATCATTTTTATTGTGTTTTGTCACCCTATTTTGATAAAAATAGCGAAAATTGTACAAACGGGGTCGATCCGCCCACCATAGGACACGATAGGACAATTCTGAATCGGGCTCAAACCATAGGACATGGAAGGTATTTGACGCATTCACAATACTTGCATCACAATTTCGCAATAAAATCGAGGGAGGACAATTGTCCTGTCCTGTCCTATCGTGTCCTATGGTGGCCCGATCTGTCCTATCAAACCAACATTTTGGTAATTGCCCACTCAAATCATCGAAATGACACTTTCATGTCTGGAGACTGGTTCGGAGATGAACCCTGTCTGCTCTTTTCTCGTTATTGTAAATAAACTTTTCTCGCTCTCATGTTTTAGACCACAGATCTTGTGATAGAGATGACCACTGAAGAATCCGAACTAAGAAGAAAGTTGGAGTAAATGAAGGGACAAGTCTGCTCTTATTGTATTGTTTATCATCATATTTACCTCTCTAAATGATTTGATCAAGAATAGATTCCTCAATTGAGACAAGAAGTTCCACAAGAGACAGGAAGACCTGTTGGAGAGGGTTGAAAAGGCAACATTCAAAGAGAAAAGATAATTTGAGTTGATGACAGGATCACAATACTAGAAAGGATGAAGAAGAATAGAAGGGAGAGATGGATGACAGACCCTTCATGATAGTCCTGCTGAGACGTTCTGGGAAAGAGATTGGAATGAACAAGAAAAGCGAAAGATTCAGATGGGATACAAGCAGAGGGCATCCTCGAAAGAACCATTGAGTCGGGTTCTAGCCAGTACACACCCCCAACAGAAAGAAAGTTTGACCTCTTCTCATTCTGAAGCACTTCTCTTCCCCTCTTCTTTTCTCTTTCGTTTCAGTCCATCCTGCCTCCCTCTTTTCTCTCTCATCAGCCATGATGGTCAACTCAACCGAGGCTCATTCGACATCGCCAACATAAGTGGGGTTTAATGGGTGTTCGGAAATCGAAGTGTGCGACTTCCCTCTTCCTATATTCCTTTCATCATCTGATTACCACTCAATTTTTATGAACCACTTCCTCCGTCCTTCTTCTCATGATCTCATCATTTCTTCAGTTCATCCTTCCTTCCTCCCCTTCGCTTCGTCACAATGATCTCCTTGGTTATTCAGACCCCGTTATTGCTCAATTACTTCTTTCTATCGACATATAAGAGACACTATGACCATGACTTTGTCACATCATTTCAATTCGAAACGCCAGAGCCTCACTCCTCCAAACTGCAAACGGTTTCCTTTATCTTCCGGCCCGACCTGTGTGTTTTCCATTTCAATCACTTTTGGTTATTCTTTTCGTATTAGATCACATCCAACACTTCTTCGGATCGTCGCCGTCGGATCTTCTTCACAGCAAGACTGATTCAATGAAACCAATGTTCAATCTTTGGAATTTGTCTGTTACAAACATCCTGTCCGTGGCCACATCAAAAGATCAGATTCCCAAACCTTCGTCGTCAATTCTTCATTCACAACAAGAGTCATCTCTCGTCGTAAAGAACCAACCAAACGAAGCTTTACACACAGTATTGTTGACAAAAATGCACGTCTCTCCGGACAGTCCGTAGCTCGACCCCAAAGTCTCGATCCGACTCACCTCCAGTTTACCAACGCAAACCTTGTCTAAATCAGCTTCTCTCGACAGATCGTGTTCATCTACACTCTCCAATTGCAACGAATACGCCTCATTCGTATTGCCATCCGATAAGTCTCTTTGTTTCACATGATCGCCCCCAAGATCAATCCGCCTCTCTCCTTGACTGAATTGACAATTCAACATACACAGGTTCAGTCTGTATTCCTCGCTCCGAGTCATTTTTTAGAGGCCGTCGTTATTCTTCCTCGACAAGCTCCTTTATTCCTCGCTCCACCATATTGTCATCTTGCACTTTTGCTGGTCTCCGCCATCTCTCTTCATATTCACCCTCTTCAGTACCAATCCAACGAAATGAAAGAAATGCTAAGAATCTCGCTTTGCCTAGGAGGAGGGATGAAAAGGAATCAACACACTCTCCAACGCCGCATTCACATTGGGACACTTGTTGCCGATTTTAACTAGCAATGACCAAAAATGCAGTGTGGAAGGTGTGGGTGAAGTGGGGATGTGGTAAAGGGTGAAGGAGATGTTTGAATGAGGCGAAGAGGCATGCGAAAAGACGAGTGGCGGAAGGGCTCAGTGATGCGGAGAACAAACTAACAACGACAGAAATAGGACAGAAAGAAGGAAAGCGAACTGAAAAGACAATGTTGAACAAGACAAGGGAGATTAAGCAGAATCCCAAACCAATCACACTCATCCCGTCATTCCGCACCCTGACGCTACTCCACCGTAGCTCGACGAGAATATTAGACAGATCACACTCACTTCCGACTAATTTCGCGGCTTATCTGAGCGAGATCGTACAACCGACAAACTTGAGGCGATCACAGGTGCCGACGGAGAAGTGTGTGAAGGAGACGAAGGAAATGGCCCAGCGAAAGAAGAGGATGAGTGGAGGCAGAGAAAAGACACCATTGACCATTGGAGTGAAATAGCCGTTGCACATGTTGAGATACAATCTGCATTGTTGGTGGCTCTGATCTCTTTCATCTGGACTATCCCTGATCTCACATTCATCAATTTCCCACTTCTGTCATGTAAATTTCTCCATCATGTGATGTTTGTGATGAAAGAAATGTATTTTGTCGAATCACGACACTGATCGGACCATAATCATTTTGACAGGTCTGATCAAATCTCAGCCACCCTTTTCGTATCTAATTCATCCAAAATGGATGTGAAAATGTAGTCTGTGTTTCAAATCAAAGGGTACCACTTTATTTGACATCATTTTCATGCTTTGTAGACATAACCCTCCCATCGCCTAATTAAGCTCCGAAAGCCCGTGTCCTATGATAGGACACGGGTTTTCGGGGGAGGACATGCCGACCCAAGGTAATCTACCTCACTCTCTCCATCGACGATATTCTCTTTGAAGGTGTCTCTCTCTGAGTAAATCTTATTTTGTGTCTTGAGCATGCTTCCTCGATCCTGTTCGTTTTTTCAGGACCCAACTTCTGTCTCTCTCGGACATCTCAGATGCAAATTCCGATTCTCAACTGACAATCACGGTTCTGTCAGTCCATCTGGCCAACCATTCATTCCTATTCGCCGTCCCACAACAACTTTCGCCTCGCCCACGTCATCCTGATCACATTGGGGCAGAGAGGACGACGTGGTCTAAGTTCGATCCAGTGTGTTCTCTTCTCTTCGCACTCTTCGTTTGGAATCAGTGCATATTTTCAATCTCAATCCGCGGTTGTGTTCCGTTTTCACACTGTGGATCATCTGGACCTCGAACTGATGGTGAGGTGTGAGAGTTGCGTTGATCGACTGACTCAGCTGATCGTGTTCTTTGCACACTCCATGTCATATCAAACGAAATGGAGATGGTGGGAAAATTGTGATTATACTGTAAATCGCGCAGTTTTACACTCCTGATTCTTGTTTTGTCCTTTTTTGGTTCGATGACTTTTTACTCATTCAGGATCGTTTTTGAGAACACAAGAGATTGAAATTAGTATTTCTCCGTTTTCGAAACTCGAGATTGATGGAAATGAAAGGACTAAGTGTGAATTGTGGAAGTGAATGATATGGTCGAGCACATGGGTCTGATCGAAACGGATTGATTATAGATACTTTGGCGGATTGATTATAGTCAACCCCGATGAAGAGAGGGCCAGAAGAGAAGAGTCGAGGTGTGCAGCGAGGGAGGTGTGGTGAGAAGAGTACGAGGAAAGTAAAGATGACGTCGAACTGTCTTCTGACCCATCCAATGACGATGCCAGTTGTTGGAACTTCGCTTGGAGCGAGAGAAGCGTCGGTCGGAAGAACGGCAATTTGAGGAACGATGTGTCATTCTGAAAATTGAAGTCCGAAAAATGAAGACACACCTCAACTTCCTCTCCGCCTGCCACTTTCTGCAGAAGCTCCTTCCACGACGAGATCCGCTTTGCTTCTTCGAACAAATATGGATCGAATCGTTTTCTCACCTCGACAAGTGCAGGTTCGAAAAGTTCCTTGAATTGTGTCAATTGTGGTGAATGAAGATCGAATTCTGTGTCAGTCAGCCGAATAATGTGATTTGTCAGGTCCCCTTGCTCCATTGCATGAATAATACCGTACAGAATCATTGTCACCCACATCGGATCGTCGAATAAATCGAACGGATTAGGTGAATTGTTGGGGAACATGTTTATCCAGTCGTTGACGATCTCTTCGAACTTGGATGGGTCACAGGTGAGAACCACATGGCCAGTGATGGCGAGATGATCGAAAAGTTGGTGGATGATTGATGAAATCACGTTCTGTTGAAAGTGTTGTTCAATTTGTTTTGGGAGGCAGTTTGAAGTGGAAAGGCGATGGGAGAAATCAAGAAAAAATAATGAAAGGCTGGCGATGCCATCGGAGAAGGATTGTTGGGAGTGTGGAGGGGATGAAGCCGAATGCGAGGCGAAGAGATCTGAAAAGAAGAAAGTCGAGAATAAGAGGCAAACTAATCCGAACTGTTCCAAATCCATCAACCACAACATCATCCCAATCAAACCAAAACGAGCCGTTGCTTTGTGAAGCTTTCGAGTCCAGTCCGATCACGGTACACACGAACCATTCCATCAAATCCTGAAACAAAGGAGAATTCAGAGTCAAGAATCCAGAGAAATGAAATCGCATCTAAGAAAAATCAGTACGCAAACCTTCCATTCAACCTCTTCGCCAGCTTCGCATTTCGAAGCAACGAGTGATCTCAACATTTTCTGGCTCTCGCGCTCCAACAGAGAATCGTCAGAATCGTTTGATGCTGTGGGATCATACCACACAAGCAAGGGAAATCTGTGGAGAATTTCAAAACCATCTTTAGGAGATTCAAGGATCTGAGCCTGTTTCATTTGTCCAATATTCGCTTGTTGATTGGTCGGTGAGAGGGGTGGTACGATCTGTATTTCCAGGTGAGATTGAACAAGATGATTGATTGGTTGACTTAGAGAATATATGCAGAGAGATGAGTTGTTTTGAGCTTTTTAATCGAGACTTCTTTTTTTACCGCGAGATGTTGTGAGTTATAGAGATAATCGTCAATCCTCTTTGTCAATCGGACAGAAAAGACTCTTTGTCTGAGTCTCACGTCGACCACGATGAATGGAACTTGGAAGCGGATGTTGATGTTGAATTAAAAAAGTATGGTCGGATCTTCAGCTATCCTCTGAAGTGAGGGAGATCTGTTTGTTTTAGCCTCTAGAAGATATGGGAATCGATTGATGACAAGTTTTTCTCATATATTCCAAAAAATGTTCATCATTCCTTCGACCCATTCTTCATATTTCTCCGGACCCATCATTATGTGGATCCCACTTTTTTTCCGAAATGTTAATCTCGATCCCGAGTATCCATCGAGGATGAAATTGAACCTTCTAAATAGGATTCCCGGCAGGGATCTCCTGTTTCTGAGTCTTTTTAGGCTCTTTTTGACAACCAAAAATAGTGAAACTCAACATTTCAACTTAGGAAATCACAATTTCGTGACTAAATTTACCTGCGCCTGTTCAGGTTTTTTTCTTTCTCGTTTCGTTTCTGGTGGTTCAGCGTGTTTTCTCTCGAAATGATAATTTTAGAAAAGATGCTTTTTTAAACATTTTGGAGCAATCATTACACAATTGAGGGTACTCTTCGATTTTTGTCATTCATACGAACCTGAATGGGTTTGGTCTGAGGATTGTTTGTCGTTCCATTTTAGAGTCCGATTTATTGGTCCACCTTTCTGGAATGCGATGGTGAAAAAGTGCCGTTTACAGTACAATGCGGATAGAGAATGTGAGTATTCTGTCTTAGTACGAATAGGTGTGTTAATTGAAATGAGAAACGGGAAATTCAGAGATCGAGCCCATTTACAATACTTTTTTTAAGACAACAACGAATTCTCGCGAAATGTGGTGAAATGAGGACTAGTATTGTCTTGAGAATCCATTGCGCACTGTTATATCACGCGATCCAGAAGGACCTTCTGTACTCTCCATCTATCGTTTTTGGTGTTGAAATTCGAACTGGTTCATCGACGTGATTAATCGCTTTCTCAACTTGACTGTTTTGCCATTTCTTAATCTTTGTTTGGTTTTGTGAAGCAAAGTTTTCCATGAAGAGGCAATAAAAATGGTGAAAACGATCATACCGGATAAATTGGATGGTGAGATACAAGGATCACACCTTCTCATTAAATGATCATAGCCTTTCTCTCTCTGCTCATTGTTGTGTTAATTGATTATCTCCACTTCAGAGATTAACCTCACTCTTCGGAGCTCCAGTGAATCCAATACCAGGGGTTTCCTCTTCTATTGTCGGAGTTGAAACGATAGTCTTTCCCGCTTTGGACAGTCATCAGTCAGCTCTCTCGCATTTTTGATTTGCTTTTCATTTTGGTTCGATTTATTCTCTTTTTCCCAAATTCCCAGAATTTGATCTCCTTATTTTAAAAATATCGGAGTTTCCATTTCATGATAAGAGGAGATGAGTGACGTAAAGGAACCATCTTCAAGTCAACCCTATGGTCTATTGAGAGAAACAATCCTCAAATCAAACCCATTCAGGTTCGTATGAATGACAAAAATCGAAGAGTACCCTCAATTGTGTAATGATTGCTCCAAAATGTTTAAAAAAGCATCTTTTCTAAAATTATCATTTCGAGAGAAAACACCCTGAACCACCAGAAACGAAACGAGAAAGAAAAAAACCTGAACAGGCGCAGGTAAATTTAGTCACGAAATTGTGATTTCCTAAGTTGAAATGTTGAGTTTCACTATTTTTGGTTGTCAAAAAGAGCCTAAAAAGACTCAGAAACAGGAGATCCCTGCCGGGAATCCTATTTAGAAGGTTCAATTTCATCCTCGATGGATACTCGGGATCGAGATTAACATTTCGGAAAAAAAGTGGGATCCACATAATGATGGGTCCGGAGAAATATGAAGAATGGGTCGAAGGAATGATGAACATTTTTTGGAATATATGAGAAAAACTTGTCGTCAATCATATGTTTGTGGAATTCTTTATACCAAAATAAATCAACAAAATGAATTGACGAAAAACGTCCAATTTCTCTTCACTCCGCGATCAGGACATCGAAACCACAAGAAAGTTTTCTGGACATCCTCTTCTACCAAAATGTTGTCTAATCCTGGTTCATCATCTTCATCCGTCCAACAGTCCCCCACATCAAGTTCAGTTTGTTTTCATCTTCATTTCTTCATTCTCCATGTGACTTTTCAGAATCCGCAAACGTCAACTCCAAACGAATGGTTGGAAAAGGTTGAGTCACTAAAAACAGAATCCGATGAGAACAAAGTTCGGCAGTTGCATGAAATGGTCACAGCCTGTCTAGAGGGTCTGAGTATTCTCCATTTCGAACTCCAATTTTCAAGAATCATTTGTCGACATTTATTCGTGTTTTCTTTGTCTTTGTTTTCTGGATTCATGCTTGTTTTGGTGTTGTGCAGATTGTGGACACAAGAAAGGAACAGTTCAGAAACTGATGGAGGCTCGAATTCTTCCGATTCTTGCACTTGAACTTCGAAGCACAGAATCTCGGGAAGTGCGTGTATGTGCCTTCGTGTGGAAGGATAGTGAGACTGGATCCCTTTGAAAATGTTCATTTTCATATTTCATTTGGTTTTTTCTGGAGATCTCTCGCCTCATTCCAAACGGGCTCTTTTCTCACTGCCTCGCGCTTTTCCTTCATCTTTTTCCTCCTCTTCTTGTTCTTCCTCATTGTTTCCTGTTCTTTCTCCCTCATTGTTGATTAGGTTGGATTCCAAGTGCTTTTCGACACGATCCTTCTCGTCATCTCCGAAAATGGATCCATTCCGCTTTCGAAGCACTTTCCCTCCCTTCTGGCACTTTCAAAGGTCTTTCTTTCATATGTCGTCATTTTGGATCTTTTTTTGAAATATTCTTCATTGTCGGGCTGCTCTTCGATTTTACGTGTCTTTTGGGGTCAGGACAAGGATTCTCGGATTGCTGAGCCAGTGATTGAGACGATCGGGTGTGCTTCGTTGTCATTCTTCACCATCCTCTTCCTTTCCTCTTCTCTCTTTTCCCTTCCATCTCTCCTCACTCTCTCCTCCATCTCACTCAGCATGATCTCGCACAATCTGTCGTCGCGTGGAGAAGTGGACGAGTTCCTTCGGAGTGGGATTCTGGAGTGGCTTGTGGAGGCAGTGCGGACACACCCAGACGGACAAGTGCGACAGGCGATAGTGGTTGGACTGGGGGAGATTGGGTTTGGGCTGAAGAAGGCAGTTGTGCGAGAGAAGAGAGGAGATGAGGGATGGAAGAAAGAGGAGATGAAGAGCGAGAAGGAAGGAGCCGCAGGTGGTGTGGAGGAAAGAGGAAGGAGGGAAGGGCGAGCTGGCCGCTGGCTGCTGGGAGGGAGTGTCTCACATGTTGATCTTCTGTCGCTGGAGTCGGAGTCGTGGGTGGTTGAGGATTCGGGAGCGATGGACTTGTCGAGTCGCTGTCGACGAGGAGTTCGGATGGCAGGCCAAGCTCTGATTGGAGTGCTTCGCGGATGGGAGAAGAAGATAACCGTCCAGAAAGGGAAGAAAACAGAAGGCCAACGCGAAGAAGAAACGAACCAGCGGGAAACAGACATCGGTGTGCTTGAAGCAGCTGGGAGTGTGTGTGGACTCATCTTCCCCGAAGTGTATTCAGAACGTCGAAAAGAGAAGGAGGACAGGATCGCAGTGTCTGGAGAAGATTTGGAGGAGATGAAACGAAAGATGGAGCAGATGGAGCAGCTGATGACACAACAAAATTCATCGAAGAACAACAGTGCGCAAGCCAAGACAGCCTCATTGCAGATCGAACAACTTCAGTCGGAGCTTAAGAAGGAGCGGATGGAACGTGAATCTGAGAAACAGAAAATGAAGAAAGATGCGGAAATGATAAACAGTCTCCAAACTCAGCTCAAGAACCTCGAACAGCGTCTGGAGAGAGAGAACGGAGAACAGAAAGAAGACGGAGACACTGACACTCGGATGGATGTCCCGAATGACAAACTCTTTCAACAGATGTCCAAAAAAACGTACCGTCGGAAAGGCGGAAGAAAACAACAGATTCAGGGACCCATCTTCGAAGATCTCGGAGAGGATTGATTTTTGGTTCATTTCACTTCATCATCTTTGTTCGTCACAGTTTCAAGATTCAGAACCAAAACAAAGGCAATAATTGATACGCTTAAATAAGTATACAGCGCGTCACGGCGACTTGATCCGGCTGTAATTTTTGTTTTTAGACAGAACACGAGGGAGTTGAGAGTTCATTTTTCACTCACTTCAACTACCTTGAGTTATACATCTCTGGGATTTTTTTGGAAGAACAACAGTGAAAAATAAGAGAGAATGACATGAAATGCTACAGTAGGGGGACTTGTGTAGGACGACATGACACGTGATTCACCGCTGATTGCGCTCAACAATGGTTCCAAGATTGTCTCTCTCAAATCAAAGAAAGATCCAGAAGGAAAGAAGAAAAGGAAAAGGGAGAAATGAGACAGCTCGCTCGCTCCACGTCTCAGTCAACACAGTCACGAAATACACCAACACGCTGATCGTCGATGAACGACCAGGATGGATGAATCGAAAAGGTCAATCACAGCTGTACACCGGCAAGACTCTGAAAAAAGTGCAGATCGAGATCAAAAACAAGACATACAGCTCCGCGATCCAATTGAAGAAGGCCCTGAAGCTACCAGGATCCGACCGTTCCTTCCAACGCTTCCTCAAAGCGAACAAAATCGGTCTCCACAAACACCGCAGAGTTCCACCCTTTCAACCACACCATATCCAGAATCGGTACAACTTCGCGAAAGAAACGATCTCGAAGGGCTTTCTTCCTGAACTCTGTCTCTTCGATGACGAGAAAACAGTGAGAGGGAGAGGGCCAGACAAGTACTACCGTTCTCTCCGGGAAAAGAACACGCCGCAACCTGAGTCAAAGTCGAGAGCTCACCCTATTACAGTTGGTATTTGGGGATGTGTTGGTGTCGGGTTTAATAGTCCCCAAATCAACCCGTACTTGTTCATCAAGTAGTACCAAGGCTAGAGATGTACCATCGAATCATATACGTGACAAGACAGATGTCGAATCTTAAATCTTTCACTTCTAGGCAAAGTTATCGATTGATCAATCCATTCATTTTTTATCCACATCATCCTTCTCTTTGCGAATAAACTGATTGAAACCAACTAAACAATCTTGAAATGAAACACTGGGAAAGGGATCAACCAAAAGATGGTAGAAAACTGGTTAAAAAACTGAAAATGACCACTGTCTTTGATTTGACACTGTCTGTGCTTTTAGGGAAGAAAGACGCTGGAAAAGACAAGGGAGTAGAAAAAGAAGTTCTAGTCGCTGTAGAGGAATGAATATGTTCGTGTGGAAGTCTCGAGTGAGATCAAGATCAAGAGGTCATCAATGGTCCTGCTTTGCATTTCACTGTCGTACTGCCTTCGTGGGAATCTTCAATGCCAACAGGACCAATCACTTTCGCGGCATATGAGCTGAGTCCTTCCGCAGAGCCGCCAGATCCGAACCAAAACGTACACGATGTTGAGTACAGCCAAGCTGGGCAATCACGAGGGAGGGAAGAGAGTTGAGGGGGTGTGTGGTGAGTAAACTTCGTAAACATGTCGGGAAGGGGTTGGGTCAGAGACAGGAAGAGGTTTGAAAGATGGGTTGTGAACTGATGGTTGGAAGCATCTTGTTCCGTATTGATGGGCCAGCTTGAAATCAAGATTGGATCAAAAAAGTTTAAAATATGAGAGAAATGGATGATAAAAGGCATATTCAAGGTAAAAGCTTCACAGAGGAGAACATGGAAGGAGAGCTGAATTTCAGACATACAAAGGCACATCTGTTGAATTAGCGAGGAGGGAGGTCTTGAGACTCAATGTTGATGCGCCTAACAAACTCTGAGATTGTCCATGTTTGTGCATTCAGCATTTGATTTGAAAATGAACCCATTGATCCAAATAATTCATCGAAAAAGTCGCAGAATATCAATAACTCGAGTAATGAAATGAAAAAAATATAAATCAGCAAGAAATCGTTGTTGTACGGCCTGATGAACATGTACGGCCTGATGAGGGGACTATAAGAGCAAGCTTTTCGTGACAGATGGGACCATCGACGGCGCTACCTATACTGATGCTGTCATCAACGGCCTCAGCAAGGCAAAGATGGATCCTCCCCTTGACACACGTGTTCTCCTCAGCGACAACGCCGGCTGGCACAAGAAAAGAGATGAAATGCCTCGAATCGAAAGAGCAAAAATCAAGCAAAAATTCCTTCCACCACTATCTAGCGACTTGAATCCCATCGAACATGTCTGGGCACTTCTCTCTTCCAAATTGTATGAAAATTGTGCAATTTACGACACTGTGGACTCACTTCGGAAGGCTGTCATCAAAGCCTGGAACTCGATCCCACAAGAAAGTATCGACAACCTCGTTCTCTCTTATGGCGACCGCCTCCTCGAGTGTTACTCTCGCGAGGGAAAAATGACAAAATATTAGAAGGATAGAGCTGGATGAAGTGGATCACTTGTCATGTCGCGAAGTACATGACCATCATTTTTTTTCCGTTGCAGATTTCGCGTCACTCAGAATTTTTTATCTTCTCCTATTTTGTTCCAAGGTGTCTCCCTCTCTCAATTATCATTTACAGAAAATTGAAACAAATTGTGTCTCTATTCAAAAAAATACCACCGTTTTACAGCCGAATCAAGTCGTCGTGTCGCCCAGTATAACTGTTCTCATTCCAACTTAGACGAACTGAGATCATTGATCTCACTTTCACTTGATTCCCTACCGTATATCAATGCCTGGACATGCTTCGACAGCATCAAACAATTCTGGTACTGCTCCGTTGGAGCAGGAGAACCTGAAAACATTGACATCACTCATCGCTTCGAAATGTGAAGCTGGGGAGGAGATTGAGTGGAAAGTTTGCAGTCCTTTTTTTATCACAACGAATTTCGTTGCTCTGAATTCTTTCCTTTGTTTATTTTGATCTGTTTCAGGATTTGATGGAATGGTTCGTGTGTACCGTGATCGGACTTGAATCGGCAGTTTCGGAAAGCAACGGCTCGTTTTTGTTTGATTGGGATGATGTTGTGGTTGATGGATTAGGAACAACTCGGATTAGTTTGTCTCTTCTTCTCGACTTTCTTCTTTTCAGATCTCTCCGCCTCGCATTCGGATTCCTCCCCTCCCCACTCCCCACAATCCTTCTCCGATTGCATCACTCACCTCTCGCTGCTTTTTCTTTCTTTGATTGATCAACTTTCCAGTTCAAACTGTCTCCCAAAACTCACTGAACAGCACTTTCGAGCCAACGTGATTTCGGCAGTTATTCACCATATTCTTCAATATCTCGTCAACACTGGCCATGTGGTCCCCGCTTGTGAACTATTCATGTTGGAAATTCTTGTCTCCACTGCTCTCGAGACTTTCACCAAAAAACTGCCACAAAGTGGCTTCTACGACGATTCAAATGGGATAACAATAGTTTCCTACTATTTTATTTTCTTTTTGGAAGACATAGGCTATGTAAATCGCACCATTCGGCTGACTGACTCTGAAGCCAATCTTCACTCACCGCAGTTCATAAAATTCAACAAACTTGTCGATCCTGAGCTTGTTGAGGTGAGAAAACGATTTGATCCAGATTTTTTTGAAGAAGCGAAGCATATCTCGTTGTGGAAGGAGTTTCTTCAGAAAGTGGCAGGCGGAGAGGAAGTTGCGGTGTGTATGCATTTTTTTGGACTTCGATTTTCAGAATGACACATCGTTCCTCAAATTTGTGTTCTTCCGACCGACGCTTCTCTCGCTCCAAGCGAAGTTCCAACAACTGGCGTCGTCGTTGGATGGGTCAGTGAACAGTTCGACATCGTCAGCGCACTTCAAACAGGAATCTCTCGAACTTCTGACCATCCTTCACTCTCTCCTCTCCTCCCCTCTCCCTCCCTCTCTCCCTTTCTCTCTCACCGATCACTCTCCAACTGACAATATCGGCTCACTTCTCACACTTGTCCACCAGAACGAACCCGTCAATCCAGAAGAAATATTCATTTCTTCCCTCTTCGACGAGGCTGACGATGAGAAACTGTCTCGTTCACTGAAGCGCTGTCTCTCTGTCTGTGAACTCGTTGGTGTTGAAAAATCTTCCTTCATTTCCTCATCACTCCGTCTGTCATTCACCTCTTTCCGCGTTTGTGGGATCGACTCCACTCTGCCTTCCGCGATGGTCAACGTGAAGAACAGCTAGCCCTGCTTTGGATTTCGACGAAATGGATCAGTAACTCAATATCTAAACGCTCTCTGCCGCCGTTTCCTGTTACACGGTTCGACTGGGATGGACTGGTCTCTGCCGATCTGAGTGATGAACTCACATTTGTGAACTCCATCCATCTTTCACATCGATCAGGAATCGTTCGAGAGAAGACCTGATTGGGAGAGCCAAATTGACACGCATCATTCTCTCGTTTGAACAACACCAAAACGCCGTCACTCGAATCGTCTCAATTCTCGAGGAGAGACAACAACGACAGCCTCATCCTTCTTCAGACCCATCTCTCATTTGGTATTGTCTTCTGATATCACTTCTGTTGAACCGTGACTTTCCTCCCACTCTCACCACATTCCTCACACAACAGCATCATTTATATTTCTCCACTCTTCTTCCTCATGCGGACCAACTTTTATTGCTCTGCCACTCCTCTTCCACAAACCGAAGCTCCCACTTCGTTGAGATAAGGTCCGTGAAGTGTGGGTTCCAGGTCCCAAAGGAAACAAATGGGATCAACAATAATTATTTCATTTCGGATTCTACGGTAGTGTAGCACTTCTTTTTCTTCAATCAGGGCTAACCAATGATTGAAGAAACTGCCGCTTGCGCGACGGAAATGGGAGCAATTAGGGGCACGCACAGTCTTGGTGGAAGGTTTGGAAACTCGTGGGAGCTTCGGTTTGTGGAAGAGGAGCTCTCTTGCCAGCCGCTCCTCACAAACCTTAGCTCCCACTTCGTTGAGAGTTGAAAAGAGCCATTCCTATTATCGAAGAAACAAAGAGAAAATAGAATGAATGATGAAATGTGAAGATTACATATCTATAGATTGAATCGGTCAGTGTTGACGATTCCTTTTGGACCGTGACCCCACGATGAGTGGCTGCCACCAAGCTTCTGCGTGATCTTTCCCGGTATATTCGACGAGAATCTCCCTTGCATAGTATTCGTCGGCAATCCGAGACGAGGTCGCCCATCCGACGTGAGTGTTAAGGACAGACCGAGCGACGTGCTTGCGGAGACGCAGATAACTAACAGCCGCATGTTTGATGGTATAGGCGCCGAAGTATCTGGGGATTCCAATTTGATTGAAGACCGACTTGATGGCTTCGTTTAGGTGCGAGATTCTCAGGCGTCTCCCTGTCTTCCAATCGATCCAAACATGGTCCTCGTTGAAAAAGGAGAGAGAGGAGAGGCGACCCTTTTGACGGCGGAGATTCTCACGGTGAACCTGAAGTGCAACGAAAGGAGACAGTTCAGGCGAACCCTCGTCGAGAAGGAGCTTCGGTTCAATCACATCTTGATTTTGTTTCAAGCGAAGGTTAATTGTGGCTAAACGTTTCGTTGTCTTTGTCGAAGGCGAGGACCATTCAATGTCAGTCCACTTCAAGTTGATGAGTTCTTCCTGACGACAGCAGAGATAGGCGAACACCACTATAAAGGTTCTTGTTTGATGTAGATCTTGATTCTTCTTCGCTTCTTCATTTGAGTTGAGAACCCAATCCAGAATCGCGTTGATGTTCCACATCTGCTTATATTTTGCCCCCTTCTTCCTTGGATTTCGTTTAGCAATCAGTCGTTGAATGGATCGCAGTGGTGTGTTATCCAGGCTGAGGCTCTTGTGGAAGAGTTGTAGCGTTGATTTCACATGACTCATGATGAGGGGAGGGCGGGACGGTGACTGTTTGAATTTCTTTTCAAGGAAGAGAGCGAATTCACCCAAGAGGACATGGATATTTGTGGATTTGTCGACGAGACACTCATTCGAGAGATTCATCTCGACACAATATGCTTTGAAAATCTTCCATGATCGAGCTGAAGCTTCTGGACGTTTGTATTTCTTTTCCTGCAAGACGATGAGATCCTCGCTCCACCCTGCCGATTGACCTAATTCTCTGATGAAGGTAATGGTTGGATAGTTTCGGGGTTGATTCGTGACGCCATCATCATCCCTGGTGGGAGTTTGTGCTCCCTGTTCGGAGTGTCTAGCATCGCAAGGGTGTTGAATGGGCCGAGGATGATCTGTGTTGGATTGAGTGAGTGGAGGAGATGTGACCAAGTCTGTCCGGGCCATAGCGGAGTGATGATCACCGCGTTCGATGGCCTCTCCAACTGAACTTTCATCAGAACTCGTGTTATCAATGACACCGGAGGGTGAAGGAGAGGATGAGTCATCCCGCTCCAACTGACGGACAGAGAGTCTTTTCCAGCTGCGTGTCCGTCCTCGAATCGACTCCAATATACTGGACATTGTTTGTTTTTGTTGCTGGCGAATAAGTCGACTAGCGGAACGAAGTTCCATTCCTGTTTTAGTCTCTGGAGGACTTCCGGGAGGAGATGGAATTCTCCCTGTGGAGGTAGTCGCGAGAGAGCGTCCGGAACCGAGTTCGACTTTCCGGCAATGTGTTGTACTGAAACAAAGAGGAGTTGCATTCGCTCGGCTGTCTTCAGGACGCTCCTGGTAATCTGTTTGAGCGTCTGGCCAGCTCGTTTCTTTCCGAGGTTGTAAACCGCAGCTGTACTGTCCGATTGGACGGATATTGCATGTATTTGATTCTGTTTGAAAAACGGTTGGAGTTGACGGATGCTGCTGCCGACCGCAGCAGTCTCTTTCCAATTGCTTGTGTGCTGTTTCTCCATCTCGTTCCACATTCCGTGAACATACGTCTCCAAGCCGTTGTGAACCAGGACTGCACCCCAACCGGACGGGCTTGCATCTGTTGTGAGCACCGCCTGACTTGTTTTGGGAGCGAAGTTGAGTGGATCGTTCTTCTCGATCCTGTGTTTCCAAAAGTGGATCTCTCCTAACAGAACCGGGGTTAAGAGTGAGGAACCATTCCAGCCAGCCTTGCGAACTGCTCGATGCAACGTCGTCTGCATTTCTCGGAGGTACAAGCTTGCTTCTGGGACGGACGTCCGTAAAAAACTGAGGGTTCCAATCAGACTGGACAGTTGTTTTGTCGGAATCGTCTTCCTCTCGATGCATCGACTCGTCATCAATTTGAGGAGTGATAGGACTTTCATCTTCCTCGTTTCCGTGATCCTCACGGTTCGATTGGCTGAGTTGATGGTCCACCCTAAAAACTCCACCTCCTGCGATGGGACTAAGCAACTCTTGTTCTCTGCGATGATAAACCCCAACTCCTCCATCCTCCGCTTCGCTTCTCTGGTTTTGAAATGAGACTCCTGCTGCGTCTTTGTAATTAGGAGTAAATCGTCCAGGTAGTATACAATCGCGATCTGTAACTGCTCTCGGAGAGATTTCACCGCTACTTTCATAATTTCCGAAAAGGTCCGAGGTGCTGTCGACAATCCGAAGGGGAGAGCATTGAACTGGAATATCTCTCCCCTGAACCTGAAACAGAGAAAGGGTCGAAGAGGTGGGGATAGTTGTACATGGAGGTATGCCGAATGAATATCCATTGTTGTGAGCCAGACTCCCTCCGAGATCAAGTCGAGTGATGTTTGTAAGTTTTCCATTTTGAAGTGTTCTGAGATGATCTGTTGGTTGAGTCGGGTTGCATTCAATACTTTTCGGAACTTTCCACCTTTCTTCTGCACTAGGAAAGTTGGGAGGATCAACTTTGCTTGATTTGGTTGAATTCGGCTGACCGCGCCAATTCTGATCTCTTCCTCCAGGAGTGTCTGGTACTCTTGGATCATCGCTGGTGTGCCTGTAAAGGGGAGCGCTGGCGCGAGTGTTTGCAATATTGACGGGGACTCGGGGCTCCTCCACGCCCACACTGCTCCTGTGGTGATGATTGATTTTCCTCCGATCTTCTCCCACGCGTGCAGCCTCATCAAAAGACGTCCTGTAATAATCGTTGGTTGTTCTACCTTCGGCGATTGGAAGTCTGAACCGGGATATTTGGAGGGGGGCCGGTTCCGCCCCCCCCTTGGGGGAGAAATGCATCTGAGACTTCAATTGAGCGACAATGGTCGGAACTATTCTTTCTAGTGCTACTTCTAAGTCTGAACGTGTTGACGACGTTGATTGTTGCGAGCTTGTGAGGAGGCTTGAGTCCACTGAGGCCGGTTGAGAAATGCCCATCTTGTCCGCCATCTCCAACCAATTTTTAGTTGATAGGAAGCGCGTGTGATGCGCTCTAGTCGCTGCGTCGGCTGCACTCACCATTGCGTCAATGATTCTTGGGAGGAAAGCGAAGGACGGGTCCAACTGGTGGATCTCATGATAAACCTGCCCAAGTAACGCAACAGTTACCAAACTTGATTGTGCTGACATCCGAAGAAGTTGGTCTTGGATGTGCTGGAGCTTGTCATGAGACTCGGGCGTGTCTGCGAACTGCATTTGTATACCCAAAACGGTTTGGAATCTTCTCGTCTCTGTCAAGAGTTCCTCTCGCTGAAGCGGTGTGAGGACTGTCTTTGTCCAATCTCCTTTGAACCTTGGGAGCTTTTCTTGAGAATCCTCTTGAAAATCTCGGGAGATCATCTTGATCCTCTCCCGAAGACGAGGTGCCGATACTGCCGCTGGATGATGAAAATGAGGAGTCGCTATCGCTACTTCTAGTTTTTCTGCTTCTTTGACGTGATTTCAGATGCTTTTTCTTCATTTCCCGGTTATCCTGTGCTCGTCGGGAACGACGATGGTTGCTATGGGATCGGTGGGAGTTATGCTTATTCCTACCCTTCTTGCAACTCCTCTTCCTATTCTTTCGTCGGTATTTTGTTGACCTTCTTTCGTCATTGGTCGAGTCCAATGAACTTGAAGAATCTTCATCTGAAGAAGATGTGACTGTTGAATGTTGCCTTTTAACTTTGGTGATAGGCAGTTCAGTTTGAGTCGAAGCTTGTGATCCAATTGATTGCATGGACTGTGTTGCTGATGATGCAACTCGATTAGGAGGTGAGGAGCTGTCGAGTGAAAAACGATTCACAGCGTCTTCATGTTCGAGACGAAGGCCTTCGGAAATCATCGTAATAACCTCACGCGGTATTGGAGGATATGTGGGAGGTTCTGGAGGGACTAAAAGATCGGAGGTTGTAGAATCCATTTGTGATCAGGGACCTGGAACCCACACTTCACGGACCTTATCTCAACGAAGTGGGAGCTAAGGTTTGTGAGGAGCGGCTGGCAAGAGAGCTCCTCTCTCAACCCACACAAGCCACACCAGCCTACTCTCGACCTCCTCTTCGAAAGAACACTCCGAAGTGACCCAGTCAGCTTCTTCCTCCATTGCAGTGATCAAGACGTCAGAAATACACCCACTCTCCTCAACACTTCGATGTGTGGATTTCATGCACTCTGTCGACGAGGAATTCATCTCAATCTGAAGAACTCAGAATATGTGAGAAATGAAAAACATCTGGCCAACTCATTTTTGATGCTTCAGACTCCATTCATGTATTCCATCAATGATCTCTATCTTTATTTCCCTCCACCGCTCGTCGTTCGTTTCTTCCTTCCCATTCTACCTTCAATATCCAACCGTAGACAGGTTGGCCCAGCAATACGAACAATATTATTAACTCTTGTCCTCACCACAGCCCCTTTCGGCGACTTGCACAGTGTGAGAGAACTGTACCGATCAGTTGCCCAGCAGAACGGGATTACCTCTGACCATGACATAGAATTCAAACTCGGACTCAGTTGTGAGTCTCTGGAATGGCTGAACATCCCAACTGGATTCGGATCTGCTCTCGCTCACTCAACAGGACTCTTGTCTTTCACTCAATTCACCTTCAATGCCCCACCACACTTCGTTGAGCAACTGTCGAAACTAATGGTTATCGAACGATCCACAACCAATCTCTTTGCGTTCTCAGTTCGTAAGTTGCATCCCACCAGTTTGGTTTTTGGATATCTTAATCTTTTCAGATGCCTCTTTGAATGAATTGAACTCAGCGGAGCTTCAAAGTTGTGTCAAGACGATGCTGTGTGTCTTCCTCTTTCTCTCATTTCTTCAGCTCACCAGTTCCAGCCAGCAGTCATGGACAAAAGTGGTCGGCAGGAAAAATGACAACGTCTGGTGTGACGATTTGGGAAAGGAGTTCGATGCTGAAACTTCACATGTGTGGAGGTGACATGACATCTCCAAGCATCGAGGTTGGTAGAGAGGTCTACAGTTTGTGGGTGAGAAATACGAACCATTCTACAGTAGAACTTTTTCTGCGAATGTTCGCTTTTTCTCGTGAAGGAGTCGTAGGATCTCACTTCTTTCGGCAAAAATGATCTCATCTCGTCCCAACCTCTCACAGTGTGAAAAATTGTCGGTTGTGGTTGGGTGCTTATTTTTGTCACTTTTTTTCAGACTCTTCTTTCTTCAGTATCTCCAAAACGAAACAACTGTTTGCTCTGCTTTTCTCGTCACAATGTTCTTTTTTGATGATGAAGTGTCCGACAAAACCAAAACGAAATGTCACCACTCAGTGTTTCTGGACAGGAAAACCGAGAACTTTTGTCCATGACTGCAGAGTGTCGGTGATCTTGGAGTTTGTGAAGAGAGTTGTCCATCTGGGAAGTTTTGGGAATGTGATGGGGATGGTACGTTTGGGGATGTTGGACATTGTGATTCGAGGAGTGTCTGAATCGTTGTTTCTGGAGGACTACGAAAACGGGATTTGTGTGATTGGGAGTCTTCTTCGTTCGATTTGTCTTTTTGGGAAGCAACAAGAAATGGTTGACCACGACTTCTCTCCCCTTCTCTCCCAAACTGGATTGTCGTGAACCCAACCACCTGACTCTCTCTTCACATCATCTTCGTCTATTACAAACATCTCTGTTTGGATCTCTTCATTTCAAACTCTTCTTTCAAATGTATTCGAACTTGACAATATTCTTTTGATTCTTCTCAATTCCACAATTAAATGATCTGAAATGAAATAACTCCGTCTCAATGACATCCACGTTCACATGCTGCAAGCCGAGCCTGACACATTGCCAGACACGATGAATCGCCTTTCTTACAGCTCTTCGCACACTTTGACGCTTCATCGTCGCAATAGAAGCCACAGACAAGTGGGATCAGCTGAGAAGGAAAGACGAAGATGGATGATGGACAGGGCAAGAGAAAAAGGTGAAAAAGAAAAGAAAAGGAGAGAGTGGCCTGTTTATCTCGACAGATGCAACGAATAAGACGAACAATAATCTCTCCTCACCCACACCATCTGCTCATTCTGTGCTTGACAAGCTTTCGTCAGTCTTCCATGTTTTGTCCAAATTCCATCAAAACACGCCGAATCCTTGAACGCCGAGCACTTCTCCATTGCTGTGTCGATGAACGGCCCATCGGCCCACTTTTTGCAGTCGGCTGGCGAGGCAACGTGGGAGAGGCTGATGTTTGAGGGAAGAGAGGAGGGAGAGGATGGAGTGTCGGGTTGGGATGGTTGGGAGGGGGGAGATGTGGAGGAGTCGAGAGGGGTGTGCGGTTCGTCCGGTTGAGGTGCTGGTGGTGGTTGTTCTTGTTGGTGTTTTCTCTCTTCCATTCCTTCACGGACACACTCATTCTGGCAATCCTTCATCTCCTTCTTGCATTCTTCCGAACATCGTTCACCTCCTTTCCGCAGACACTTCTCCTCACATTGCAGCTGGCGATCACGACACGAACTGAGGCAGCCCTGCTTTGCGTTGACTTGAACACAATTCGGGTGACACTCGATCTCCTTCCGCTTGCACTCCTTTTCGCAGCTCATCTTTCCGCCGCATCTCGACGAACATGATTTTTTCTCTTTCGCACATTCTTCAGCGCAATAATCTGGTTTGGATGAAGATGAAGATGAGGAGGAAGCGGGATTCGAACAGCCGTGTTCGCATTCTCGTTTCGCGTCGAAGCAGAAGCTCTCACATCCGCTGTTCCCATCGCACAGACTCAGACACGACGAGAACTGTCTGGAACATATTGCCGAGCATTCTTCCCCTTTCTTCTCGTCTGCTTTGTCTGTCCCTTCCGCGCTTCGGTCTTCTTCGTATTCCTCACTGCAGCTCTGCTGGCATTTGCGAAGTGTCGCTGCGCAGCCTTCCTCACAGTTTGTGTTTGTCCCGCCACATTTCGACGTGCATTCCGAGAATTGTGTTGAGCACGATGAATGACACATTCGAGAAAGGGCTGAGCGAGGAAGAGACATGTCGTTGGTTGGTGTGGAAAGAGGAGTGGAGAGCGATGCTGAAGGAAAGATGAAATTGTGACAAGAAACACACGATCAGGGTTCCCTCCTCGTGTTGTGGATGGTTTGGAGTTTTTGTGAATTCTGTCGCACATGCTCGTCTGCTGGCGGTGTGTCGTGTAGCACTTGTCTTCGCAGTTTGCGTCGGATTGTTTGGAGCGTTCGCAGAGACCGACACAGTTGTCGAGTTCTGAGTTGGCGTGGGCAGCTGAGAGAGATGAAGGAAGAGATGAACAGGAGAAAGAGAGGGGAGAAGACGAAGAATCGAAAAATCGTCGTAAAGAAAAGAAAGCGAAGACAGAGGTGACGAGCTCAGTCAAACAGCATTTATCCCAACGTCCCGAATCATCCATTTCTGGAGCATCTCTTCCCTTCTCGCACTCGCTCCGACACTTTTTGTCAAACACGACACATTCATCGTCGCAATCGGGGAAGCCAGCGTATCTGCATTGTGATTGGCATCCGCGCTTTGTCACGTCGCAGAAGGAGAGGCAGCCTTGCTTCTGCTCGGCGGCGTCGGAGGACCAGGAGGGCTGGAGAGGGAATGAAGGATGGGGATGGTAAGAGAGAAGCGAAAGAGGGAAAAGAGGGATGAAAGATGGAGAAAATGAAGAGAAGGGAGGATGTGAAGTTAAATGAGGATGGAAGAATGGATCAACAATGATCGGATATTGAATGAGACGGAATCATACCGATTGTGTTGCTGAGGATGGTGTTCCTGTTCCTGCTGTTTGCGAAGAAGTTCCCTTCGGCGTGTCCTTCCTCTCGTTCTCCCGTTTCTCTCCCTTCGTCTCGTATCGACTTCGTTGTTCCTCTTTCTTCGGATCTGCTCCTTGCGACTGCGAAGGAAGTGATGGTTCGGGTCTCGGCATCGGCCTTTCTTCTTTCCGTTCAGTTTGAGCTCGATTCTCGTTCGCGCCTCGATTCATCTCATCTTCCTTCCTCTTCGTCTCCGCCGCTTCCTGTGCCTCTCTTCTCTTTCTCTCCTCCTCCTTCGTCCTCTCCTCCAACAACGCCGCTGCTTTCAGCTGTTGCAGACTCTCTCCATTCTTCTGACATCTGTCCATGCAATCCCTTCGACTTCGACGACATCCAAACTCGCACGGTTGGAAGTTCTCGCACTTGTCCTCACACGCCAAGAACGCCCCGTCGCATTCTTCTTCACATTTCGAGTGGATTCCGAGGTGCCCGATTAGGCGCTCCTCCTCTTTCGCGAGCTCTTCGGCTTTCTTTCGTTCAGCGTAGTCGGAGTTTGGGCTGTGGCAGTCCTCTTTGCAGTCCTTTCTTTGCGTTCGACACATTTCGATGCAATTCTCGTTCTTTTTGCAGTTTTCGACGCAGATTTCATGATCGGTCTCACACGACGCTTCACATTCACCGCACAGTCCGTTCTCTTCCTCTTTTTCTGAGTTCGAGCACATCGATCGACAGTCGCTTCGATCAGCACGGCATTGCATCAGACACGCTTTCTCGCCTGCACCTGTCTTGTCGTTCTTGTCTGTTCCACACACAGACGTGCATTGGAGGAAGGTTGTGTGGCATGTTTCTTGACATTGTTGTTCTGCGGTGAGCGGAGTGTGGCATCGTGTTTCACATTGTTTGTGTTGCTCTCGACACGCGTCAATTCCTCCTTTTTCTGCTTGCTCGTCTGTAAGATCAGCCACACACGCCCGCTGGCTTGAACTGCATTCATAAAGACATCTGGAAAGTGGGTCAGTGGAGTTTCGGGAAGGCTCGGTGTCAGCTTGGGAGGGTGTGGGAGTGTCCAATGAGCACTCGTTCACGCAGTCGAAGCGGCGCTTTCGGTGTCGCTTTTGGCACTCTCTGTCTTCTCCACATTCTGCAACTTGGATTTCGAAGAGGCGTTCGCAGCGGTCTTTGCATGGGAGGGATGCTAGCTCGTCTGGTGTTGGTGTGGAGACAGCAGTGGTGTCGTTTGTGTTGGGAGGTGAGGTGGATGGAGTGGGGGAGGGAGAAGAAGACGAAGAATTAGTGTTTGGTGGAGTTTGTGTTTGATTTGCTGGGATTGTGTCGTTGTTGGAAGCGTCGTCGTCTTCATCATGCTTTTCGCTTTCCATCGCACATTCAACAAAACACTCTTCAGCTGCCAAAACACATCCCTTCGTCGCTTTCGCTTCGTGTCCAATTTTGAACTGCGAAAACATGATCGACATCCCATCTCCTCTCTTTTCCTCCTTCTTCTCTCCGCTTTTCTCGTTGTCTTCTCCACTCTCTCCCGCTGTGCATTGCGTCAGTTTGGTGATGCAAGTTCGCTCGCATTCTGTCAAATCGCTCTTTCCGCAATCCAACACGCATCCTTCGCTCTTCTGGTAACACTGATCCACACACCGCTCAGTGTTGTGCATGGAGAACGACGGGCGAGTGTTTGGAGAGTTTGGGAGAGGTGTCTGTTGGGATGAGCAGAGTTCGACGCAGTTGAGAAGCGATGAGCGGCAATTCTGTTGACAGAATGACAGCGATGAGAGGATGGAGCGAGCGATGCACGATTCTCCGCGTTGAAGACAGTCGGTCATGCAATCAGTTCCATTTTCGTCGCAAACTGACAGACATGAATCGAATGCTGTGACACATGGCGCGAGTGACGGTGGATCGAGTGTTGAAGGTGAAGATGCAAAGAATGATGGTTTGCAAAGCGAGAAACACGAGCGGCGAGTGTCGATGAGCGTTTGGAGAGAGCGCAGGTCGTCTGGTTGGATTTGGTGGAGTCCGTGTTCGAAGTTTGTTTGGCAGAGAAGTTCGCATTGGGTAATGTTCTGGTTGGTCAGAAAAAATGAAGAAAATGAAAATGGGGAGAAATTTGGCGAAGATGGATGAAATAGGATGAAAAAGTGGAATAGAAAGGGAGGGGAGTGCGTCAAACCTCGTTTGAGAGAAAGGGACAGCGTAGGACACATTCCATCTTCTCGTCGAAGCATTGAGCATCGCAAATGTCTCTTTCCTCGTCTTTCTCTTTCTCAGTTTTGGTTTGTTCCATTTCGGGTTCATTTTCAGTTTTTGGGTCGTCTTCTGCCTTCTTTTGGGCGTCCGGTTTTTGGTCGCATTGGTTGGAGCAGAGACGGTATTGTGTGTGACAGATCCCATCGCATGGGGATGAACTGATCGATGGGGATGATTTACGGGAAGAGGAGAGCTGGACGAAGATAATATTGGGATTACAGCGGGCGGAGGCAAAGTCGGAGGAATTGCGGAAAATAATGAAGAAAAATATGTGAACAAACCTCGTGAGCTCCCTGAATGCAACTGTGGATGCAGGGACGCTTCTTTTGGAAGCACGACAGAAGACACATCCGATCTCCCTTGCACTTCATTTCGCACGTCTCTTGTTCGTCCCTACACACTCCCACACACTCGCTTTTTTCCATCGGATGAGACGAGGCCGACGAAAGAGTGGACTTAGTTGGGATTCGAGTGGTCAGAAAGAGGGGAGTGGTGGGGGAGGACGGGTTGAATGAGACGCTGTCGGGATGCGCCCTTTTGCACTCCGATGTGCATGTATTGTATTGTGTGTGGCATTCTGATGGTGATTTGGAGGTTGATGAGAACGATAAACAGGCAATCAGATCGGAATGGCACTTTGAGGTGCAATTTGTGAGAGCTGGGTGATAGATGAGAATGAGGAGGATATATGACAAATTAAGGAAATAATATCAATAAAATGGTAATATGAAAGACTGGATGCATACAATCTTCGGAATTTCGTTCCACTCTGCACATTTCGGAGCACACGAATTCCACACTTTGGCAGCTTCGCAGACATGTCTTGTTTCCACCACACTTCCCAACGCATCCATCAAACCCTTCCCCACAATCGTTCAGACACGCTGTGGATGTTTTTCGTTTGATTGAGGCGAGCTCTTCAGCGCGATTTGGTGAACAGAAAAGAAGACATTTCGATTGCGATGATGTGCAATCTCTTTTGCATCCAGGCTGAGTACACGCCATCCGGCATCGATCACCTTGTATGTCACAATCTGTTTCACAGGGGAACTGAAAGTGAGGAAAAAATGGAAATTATGAGGATGCTTCAGAAAAGTTAATAAGAAGGAAACTGTGGTGCTTTTCAGGACAGAATCCGGCCAAGACTGCGCAAAAAACGAGGTATTGAAGTTTGGGTAGGGAAATGTCAGAGATGATGAGGACGATGTTCGAGAGTTCAGGATTTCGTCAGCTGATGACAAACACGCTGCCCGAACTGCATTGCATCGATATTCCGACACATCACCGTTCAGACAAACTCGATATCCGATGTTGCACGTCTCGTACAAAGGGAAGACAACTGGCTGTTAAAGTTTGAGAGATTACTTGAGAAGAAAAGACAAACAGAACATAATATCCACCATATCGGTATCAAAATCATCTGAAAAGCCATTTTAGAGACAATCAAAAGTGTTTGGGGATTGTTAGATCGTGACTTGACATGATTCTGTACAGTATCACTTTCGGGAGTTTATCAGGTTGTTTGAAATTGTTATTGGATCAGAATAGGTTCAGAATCACCCATTAATGTGAAAATTTGATCAAAAAGACATTGATTGATGTGAGGAGATGAGAAGGATTCGTTCTTGGGACAGATCGAGTGAACAGCATCATATCTGATGCTGGTTGAGTTCCATCAATTGTCCGAGCGACTGCACAGCCAATTTCAAGGATTCTATCGTTACCGGTTCCATCCCCACTACTCGCAATACCTCACTTTTCACCACAATCAACACAAACTCCGGTTCATGTTCATCCAAACTGTGTTCCATGTTTTCCACAAGCTGATGCAGCCAGCTCAGATGCAAGGCCAGCTCGTTGAAGTCTTCTTCCTTCATTGTTAGTGTGTGGAAGTGAGAGAAGATGAAAACGATGTATTGTTTGACTGGATCGAACACAGAAGCACGTTTGAGTCGAGTCTTCGCTTCATCGATTCCGTAAGTCGCTGCTGTTGGAACACCCATGTAAGTCACGAATTTTGAGAGTGTGACGTGGATTGCGGGGTTGATCAGATTATTCACCGTCGATTCAAATGTTCCCTACTTCAACTGAGGTCCGAAGTTAATTCTTCCATCTTCATATTTGATTCCTCCGGATTTTATACTCCATTTGTTCAGAGTTTTGGACCAAATCAGGATGTTCATGGTTCTGCTTACGTCTGTCCTTTCACACATGATTATCTTCCTCAGAAAGGACATATATCCGAACAAGATTTACAAAAGCTTGAAGATTCGATTGTTAACGCATCAAGCGATCCGTTCTCCGTGTGCTTTCAAGTCGTTCTATTGTCAACCGATTGTCTCGTTCTTTCCTTGACCATATTTTTCAATCTGAGGGTTTTCTTGACTTTTCTGTGATTATTCTCTAATCTTTGTCATTCTTCTGATTGTATTGGTTGCCATGGTCTCAGATCCTCCACACAATCTGTGATCGTTTCGGAATCGCTCCAAAATCGACTTCAATCGACACTCAAACCCCATCAAATCCATCTCTCTTTAGTCATCTCCTCTCTGCACTCTTCACTGTAGGTTATTCTCTTCTCATCACTTCGTTCTTTCTCCTCCCACTTTCATCCATCCAATCCTCGTCCTCCCAGTATCTTCCCAACACTGTCAACTTCCAACTCCTTCCTCTCTTCACAACCATCCTCCAACGCCACCCTCTTTCTCTCCCAAACTTCCTTTCGTCTCCTCTCTGGCTCTCCCTTCCCTCAACTCTCATTGCTTCTCCCCAATCTCCCTCAACTCTCCAAACACAACCACAACCATCACCACCCAACGAACCCCAACGTGAAGAACAATCTCATCTTCGTCCTGTTCTCTCCTTCATCAACTCCACTCTCCTCCTCTGTCTGTCTTCTTCCCCACCCACTCCAATCCCAAACAAGACACTACTGTCTTCCTCTCTTTCCACTTTCTCTTCCCATCCCGATCCGCTTGTCAAAGTTCATTCTGGTTCTGCTCTTCTCACTCTTAATCAACTCGATGGTGGAACAGATGAGACATCGATGTCTGTGGATGAACTTGTTGCCCAGCGAGACACACTTCGAGCCCAAATTGAAGAAAAAAATGAAGAAATCGCAAGATTAATGGAAATTCAAAGACAGATGGACGAGACCATCCGATCCAGAGACCAAATAATCGCTGAAAAAGACGATTCACTCAAACAAAAGGACTTCATGCTCACACAGCAAGCCACGACGATTGCTGAACTGACAAAGATGCTGGGAGAGTTTGAGTCGATGGAGAAGAGGCTGAACGACGAGCTGGGAAAAACACATTCGAAAATGGTGGCAGTGGAGGCACAACTGACAGAGGCAGCGAAAGATGTGAAGTGGATTCGAGGTTTTGCTCATTCTGACAATGCTATTACAGTTTGGGACCCAAAACACTTTCGAAGGGAAGGACGAAGAATCACAAGTCTTGTCATGGACTACAAGTCATGTTTCTCTGACGAGATTACACGAGGAATGTGGAGATTGTCGATTCGATGCAACAAGTACGACTTGCACAGTTTATTTTTTTCCTTTCACCTTCCCAGCGTTTGGTGTCATTGTCTCTTCGTATCTTGATGGATCCAAAATTGCCTCACTTCGAGAGAAGCCATGGTCTTCTGTGTTTCATTTGCATGACGGATCTGTTCATCAAAATGGAAAACCAATCGCGTTCGGAAATCAAAAACCGAAAGACAACTCAATTGTGACGCTTGAATTGGACATGAACAGACACACTCTCGATCTGTTTGTGGACGACCAGCGACAACCACATTCACTCACCAGCATCCCACAGAAAGTCAGATTCGCATTGTATGTCTTTGAAAAGGACAGATCTGTTGAGATTTTGAGTTTTGATGAGATTTCTGCTCGGATCTAATCTACTTTTTTCATCTCGCTTTTATTTCTGTACGTACGTAAGACAATATATCCCTCTTGACTCTTAGAAACTCCTTTGATATGGTCGAAGGTGTCAGGATTCGATTTCGGGAAAGTATGGGTTCGTGATCAGTCAACAAACAGCGATAATCTTTCTCTAAGTTTCAACAAAACCTCCAAAGAAGGAGATACTGTTGAAAAAGATAGCAGTACAACAGAAAGACGATCGGGAGGTTATTTCGCAATAATACGGGACAAGAAAACAAATAGATCAGCATTTGGGAAGAGCCGAAAATCAGTTAGTTTAAGTAGGGCTTTCTCGGACTGAACCATCGTATGGAGTGGGACATTAAATATATCGCACCACCAGCCATTCGAAGGGGCATTATCGCGCAGCAGTTTCAATGTTAACATCATTGAACATAGCAAAAGCGTGCCGTAGTTGTGACGGTTCAGTAGGGCTCGTTTTTTGTCAATATCCTCTTCACATGAGGCGGTGAAGACGAATTTGAGCAGAATGTTCAGTGTAACTACTGATTCGCCGCGGGTGAGAGTGATATATCCATCAAGTAGAGAGAAAACTCGCTTAAGGATGAACAGAAGGTCGCGTTGAGATTTGAATGAAAGTCGAATGTCATCGATAAGTTGGTACAGGGATGACGCAAATATGCATAATATTTTCGATGAGCCGCTCTTAGTGATTTTGTAGTGGAGTTTGAGTGAATGAAGAGTAGAGTCATCAACAGATTGCGATCTGGAACGAAATAATGCCAGAAAAGAGGATACTCATGATCTGAATTTGCTTGTTCTGTCGATGGAGTGAGTGACACAAGGGCAAAGCGTCTGAACGATTTTCCTGTTGACGTAAGGCGTCAATGATGAATACAATAGAATTACAGACCTTCAAATTGAGGTCGAATGCAAGAAGGTTCAGAAAGAATCATCCACCTTTCTCAATTGAGCAAGTGAATGTCCAAAAATGAATGGGTAATTTCGTATCTGCCCATAAAACGTTTTACTCAACGATGTCATCACAAATGGAGCAGGACGTATTTCGAAGCTATTCACAAATTAGGGCGTCCACCAATGAGCCAGTGATTTTGTCGATTAACCGAATCAATTCGATGTCTCCGAATGAAGAAGTGTGTTATGTTCGAAAATTCTTTAAAAAACAACAGAAGATGCACACGCGCGAACATATCTTACAACTCATCCTGCTTCAGATCCAGAACGTGCTCAAGCGAATCAAGAACAGACGACGGAGGTTGGAGAGAGGTGAAAGGCAGCGAGTGCTCTTCCACAAACCGCATCAAATTCCGCATGAACTCCTCCGGCTGTTCGACATGTGGAGAATGGGCTGAGTCTTCAAAAGTGATGAATTCCTTGATTGGGGCATCCAATCTCTCGATGAAGTCCTTCGCCAACGTATACGACGTTGTATAGTCCCACTTGCCCTGAACAACAAGCACGGGAACTTGAACTGATGGGATGCTTTCTGCGAGGACATCGTCGAGGATGGGGTTCCAGAGGTAGCTGAGAGAGTGGAGGAAGGCGGGCGGTGTAGCGAGCTTCTCTGCATTGGTATAGCCCTTAAAATTCTTCAATGGTTCAAACAGGTCGATAGTAGCACTTGGAACATGTGTTACTCCATAACCATACTTATTTAGGATGCTGGTGCGGGCTGTCGAGATGTAGTACAATGTGGGGAACTTTTCGTCGTTCACATCAAACTTTGACAATTTTTGCATCGTTTTTATGTCGTTAAGCTCCAGGGCATGCTCCATCATGCGTCTATAGGCTAATTTTTCCGAGAATCTTTGTGACGCCACTTGGCCAACCCCGATGTATGCCGCATAATGCTCTGGATGCTTTGATATCGTCCGCATTCCAAGGTATGATCCCCACGAATGGCCAATGAGGTAGATCTTCTCGACTTTGAAGAGATTCTTGAGGAAGAGTGAGAGCTCTTTCGTGTCGTCCACAAGTTGGTCGACGGTCATATTCTTTTTCAAGGTCAACATATTTGACGAAGCACCGGCACCACGCTGGTCCCAGTAACACACTGTGAAGTATTTCTCGAATCGTTCAGCTTTTTCGCTGTGGACTATTGTGGCGAGTTGTGGCATTCCTGGGCCACCATGAAGATGAAGGAGGATCGGATTGTTGATGTTTTCCCCACGGAGGAAAATCACTTGCTTCGCTCCATTGAGTTCAAGCTCTAGCCTTTCAAAGACTGACGTTTCGATGATATCACCGTTTGCGTCTTTCAAATAATCAATTCGGCGATGTCCGGTATATGAGGGGAGACAGCTGCCAAATGGAAGTAAGAGCAGAGCGATGAGCGACATCAGCCAATTTGTATTTTATTATGGATACTTCGGAAGCTGATCGACAGAACACAGAGAAGAGCAGTCTGAATGACTTCAATCCAAGGAGAGGACTGTCTTTTCACTTTTTTCCCGGTGCCTTATGACCAAGGCAGAAAGGTTGGACAGAAGTCAGTTCAATGGGCCACTCTTCCTTCTGGTTCGAGGGCCTGATCTATTTTCCACTTCGGAAAATGCTGCTCCCTCTCCTTCTTTTCTCCATTCAGGTCGCAAAAGTCGACGTCTTTACAGAAAATGAATTTGTTAAAGTGGTAACCCCTACCAATCTTGTCTCAAGTCCATCTGGATCGGTTTTCTCTTTTTTTTCTCTTCATCGTTGTAGCGAATGGCCTATCTCGTCTCAACTTACAACTTGGAAGATGGAACAACAACTTCAACTTTGACTGTGACAGATCTCACCACAGACAAAGACATAAAGGTCACACAACCAAATCTGACATTTTCATCTCTAATCTGGTCTCATTCGGAAGAGGAACTGTTTGCCGTGTGTGTAGAAAATGGCAAGCACTTCTTGCAGACCATCGACAGCAAAACCGGCAAGTTCATCTCTCAACTAAGCTTTTCAACTCCTGTCTCCAACGTACAAGTATCAAAAGATAAATCACTTGTTGCTTATGTTACCAAGGTTTTCCCTGGGATGACACCAGCCCAAACTGCAGAAGAGCTTCAAAAGCGAAAATCAGCCAACGACGACATGCTGACATTTGATCGACTGCCTGTCCGAGACTGGAACATTATCAGAGATGGGACAATCGCACATATCATCCTCCATGACACAACGACGAAACTCACCACAGATATCACCCCAGAAATGAAATTTGATGTCGGTGTTTCTGTCTACGGTTTGTGATCCACCCCTCTTTTCGAAAATCTTCTGCTATTCACCTCATACAATTTGTAGGAAATGGCCCCGCTTTTACTCTTTCACCAGATACCTCAACAGTTGTCTATTCTGCGATGAAAGGAGAAAAATTCGCACGAGCGCCCAACATGCAAATCTTCAGCTATGACATCAAAACAGCCAAAACCACTCAACTCACCGAAGGCCAATATTTCCGGACATCTCCTGTTTTTGATCCCCGTGGTGAAGTGAAGCAAATCGTTTACTTAACCACAATCACTGAAAAGGATGATACTGACCAAACAGAGCTTGTCCTGTATGATTATGAAACAAACACACATAAGCCAATCGCGCGTGAATTTGGATACGGTGTAAACGGAGTACAGTGGAGCCTTGCGAACCCATCACAACTTTTGATCATCAACGCCGAGGAAGGACGAAACATCGCACGTGTGTATGATCTGTCGAGAATGCAGCTTGGAGAGCGTCTTCCAATCTATTCGATTCATGAAGCATGCTTTGCAAAGATTAACAACGAAGTCAACATCATCTCAATTCTCAGTCGCTACGACTCGTTCCCAGCGATCTACAAATACTCCCTCGCCGACAAAAATGCCCAGAGTGTGCTGATCCGCGACCATAACAACGAATTCCGCGATAAATACACTCTTGTCCCACCAATTGATGTCCGTTGGGTCGGTGCTCGTGGTGAAGAAATTCATGGCTTTTTCATCCCCGCCCTGTTCCAATATAACCAGAACGACAAAACTGCTTCCACAGGAAACGGCCGTCGCCGGAATACAGCCACAAAAGCGCCGTTCATCGTGAACGTTCACGGAGGCCCAGAGTCTGTCCATCTGGACCAATGGAGCTCTCGATGGAACCCACAGCTGTACGCCCACAAAGGATACTGCATGTTGCTGCCCAATCCACACGGAAGCGCCAGTTACGGACGACCGTTCAGACAAAGTGTCCACTGCAACTGGGAAACCTTCACTTACGATGATGTGATCACGGGCGTTGCTTATATCCTCAGCTCGTACGATGATTACGCCGATTCCAGCAGGGTCGGTGCGGTTGGAGCGAGTTACGGTGGATTCATGATGAACGTGATCAACGGACGAACACACCTGTTCAAGGCACTTGTGAACCACGCTGGATGCTTTGACCAGTTCTGGATGCGCGGGGAGTCGGATATAACCCATTTCGTCGAGCTTCAGTTCGGAGGCACACCGCACGACAACGAAGCACAATACAGGAAATCCTCACCTTCGTTTAACGTTACACAGTTCGATACACCGACTCTCATCCTTCAGGGCCATCTGGACTTCCGTGTGCCCGAATCGAACTCGGTTGCGCTTGCTCAAGCAATGCTCGCTCGTGGTGTCCCGAATAGGCTTGTAATCTTCGAAACTGAATGCCACTGGATTTTGAAGAAGAAAAACGTCATTCGGTGGTATCAGGAGATCTTTGGATGGTTGGACCAATGGGTTTAGATCACACTGAGTCTGAGACCAATTTGTTCGTTTTCTTGTTTTGAAAACACTCACACACACCTACATGGAATAATTCACTGTCATTTTCTCTTGTTTTCTGAAATAGAGGCAAGGAACACGCCAAATCGCGTGGAGAAGACAAAGTGTGAAGCCCATCGTGTCCCATTCCGTCAAGGAGCAACGAGCCTCAAAATAAACCATAAATACATCTCCAACCAAACCCCAAAATTCGTATCTCTCACCAATTCCCTAATAATAATCGTCATACAGACCTTCGAATTGCATGTCATAATAATGGTACTGTTGACTTTGATCAAATCCAACGTTCATTTCGTCCCGATCATAGGCTGAGTAGCTATGCGGGTCTTTGAGGAGAAATGCTTCTCGTCGATCGTCATACCCCTCTTCCCTCAACGCCTTCAGAAGAATCTTGTGCTTTGGATTGACTGATTGGAGATTGTGAACGAGCGTCCGTTCAGACGTGTCGTATTGAGGAATACATTCAGAATCGGTCAGCATGTAAATAAAGCTGAAATAATCTGAGAGCAAGTAGACAATCTCAGGAGTCGTGTTTTCATGCTGAATGGCAGCTAACACTGCAGTTCGGATGGTTGCGAGAGGGGAACGAAAGCGACGGTTCCACGTGTAGTAATCAGCAGGGAATGCGGCATCAGGAAAATACACAGTGAGTCGGTTGAGGGTTGCGTAGAAAGAGAAGAGAAGCTCCAACAGATTCAGAAGATCGGCTTCGCTTTTCTGATTGATGAGTGTCTCCCGTTGGATGAGTGATGCGATGGAGGGGTCAAGCTGTTCCCTGTCGATGGCAGAGTCGATCACTCTTCGTTCCCACTCGGTCTGTTCCCCACCGCTCTCGAAGAATCGAGTCTTCGTCACCATTTGAGTTCCACTTTTTTCGTCTGCCAGCACTCTCAAATGTTTATCCAGTTTCTCCAACACTGCCTGGAGAAGAAGACTCCGTGTGTGTTGTCCTGTCAGTTTGAACACTTGCGTGAAGATCGGGTAGAACGAATCTTGTTTTCTCGTGTACGGATTTTGTTGGGTCAGCAACTCGAGTGAGATGATCCATTGTTGGAAGAGGAAGTCGGCGAGAGGGAGACGAAGTGTGGGCTTGTGGGTCTCGTCCAGAACAGCGATGGGTTGGGAGAGAGCGTGGAACGGGGCGGGAGTGTCTTGAGTGGCTGTGTCTAGTGCGGCGAGGAAGTCGAGCACAGCGCTGATCAGATCTGTCGATTCCGAAGACACAAACTGGGCCACAACCGGAACGAGTGGAAGAGGGTCAGACAGCTGCTTGTTTTGAACAAGTTGCGTGCACTCCCGAACCATGTCGAGTGTTGTCTGCAGCGCTTCTCCAGACGACATCAACACGTGTCCGTGATGTCTGAACAGCACTGACCGCTTGTCTGCCAGCGCCGACCCCAATCCTCTCACACACTCCACCACATCTCCCTCCAAACTCCGCTCCCGTCGCTGCAGACGAGCCAGTTCTGAAAACACGGCCATCACAAGTTCCACGTTGTCTGTTCCGCGTGCGTGGCCGCGAAGGACAGAAGTGAGTCCGTCCACGAAAGTCGGGTTGTTCAGAAGAAAGTCGTCCGAAAGTGTGTGTTTTGAAAGAACGTGCAGTGCGATGAATAATCTGTTGTCTGTCCCAGCCTCCTCCAGCAGTGCCAGTACTGTTTCGCACTGTGCTGGTTGAAGTGCAACATTCCCATATGGAACTACAGCCAGCTCGGTCAACGCCCGCCATCGACCTTCTTTTTTGGTCATGAGATGGGTCATAGCTTTCTCGTGCTGCAGCGTAACCTCAACAGCTCGGGGACGATTCTTACTCGCGGAGAGCTTCTTGTTAGGTGATTTTTCGTGTGCCTTTTTTAGAATTTTGTCGATTTTGAGGATTGTGGAGGATGGGATGTCGGGAGCACCCGTGAGAAGGTGGTCCAAAAGTGCGTCTTCTGTGGAAAGTGTCGCTTTTGGATTAAAAATATCAGCGTGGAAGAGAAATCGGCCTATGAGTGTGACCAAGAGATTCCTCACTCTTTCCGAGCGAATCAGAGAATATAGGAGGATTATTCCAAAAGTCGAGTATGGGCTGTTGTAAGAAGTGATTGGATGATAGCGATCGCTTGTGTTTCCGTAGGCCTTTTCGACGAAGCCATAATAATTTTCGATCGTCGCTCTGTTGCTTTCCTCATCCTAATTCGTAAAAAGCGTGACGGCTTGGATCGCCTCGTCAGAATCACTTTCAGCGAGACCAGAACGAATTAAAAGGTAAACCAGAATTGGATTCATCCACCAATCAATGACATTCTGATTCTCCTTCGTCATTTCAGGATAGCTATCAACGATTCGCCAAAATGATTCGAGTTGGCGATAGAGTTGCTCTTGATGGTCTTTGGGGTAAACATAGAGAGAAGTGAGGTTAGTCAGAGATGAGACGGCATGTTCGATGAAGTCTGAACACATGAGAGGGTGCCGTTTAACTGTTTATGGAGATGAGAGGTTGAAAAGATGAAGCAGATGCAGAGACTCATACCAAGAAGAATGAATATGTCAGTTTGGATACTTAACGCATGCGCCCATGTTTTGAGATGAGACTGTATATTTAATGATATAAGAGTTGAAATTCCGTTGTTTGAGATGAAAGATGGAATCTCCCCTTCGTTCGCTGGCACACGGAAATAAATTGGAGAAAAACAACAAACTGGATAGAAGTCGGAAGAATAAGGCCAGAATGATTACTGTATGTCGATGACAATTCATAACCTTTCCGAGAAATTTGAGTCCTCGCTTGGAAATGGACTGAGAAAAGAATTCACTAGAAAATGCAGACAGGCAATGTGACACATTCAAAGGTCGACCCGATGAGTTCTTGCAATTCAGGCATTTTGGTTGGGGAGATCTCTTCGTTGATAACTACGAGATCGTCATATTTCGATTCAATGACTTGGAATAGATCTGTTTTGATCCCATAAACCATGCATGAGATGGTTTCGTGCATGGTAAAGTTGATGAATGATCGATAGAGGTCAGATCGTTGAGGTTTGGTGAGAGGCGACGCTCCTCTTGTTTTCACACTTGACTGAGGGATTGTGAGAAGAATAGAGATTGTGTTAGTGACGATAGAGGGAAGGAGTATGTTGATGGCTGGGTCTAAGGAGAGTGTGGCATATTCCGTAAAAGATTCAAGAATCTTCCATATCTGAGAAGATTATGAGATAAGCAATTATATACATGAAGATAGAATAATGCTGATTGCTTGGTGATACTGGAGGGAGTGGCCTTCTCCAGAATCGCAAGACACAGACCTGACTTGATGAGTGTGTTACAGTTGCCGTAACTTGAGCATACTGAACAATGATCAGAGAAAAATGGAGACCGATTGTTGTTAAGATCCAAGAAATGTTTGTCTGAGAAGAAATGGTGCGGATTGAGTGAAAAACAACGAGAAGAAAACGATTGAAGTCTGAGCTTGAGATTCTGTCAAAAGAGTCGACAAGTTCTTGATATCCTCGTATGTCACGAGGATATCAATCAGGGTTTCATTTTCTGAAAGATACAAAAGGGAAAACATGATTTAAATTGAGTTGAAAGTGAAGGCGAACCGCTGAGGAGTTGCCGGAGCTTTTTGAATGATTTAATTGACAAATCCTGACTATCCGAAAAGATATCACGAACCAGGGTTTGGAGAGTGTCCTAAAAGCGGCAAATCAGAGAGAAAGAACGACGTGAAATGTTTAGAGGAGAAAGAGGCAAACAACGGGATCGACATCAAGTAATATAGATCCAACATCATTATCACTATCAATGACTATTGGATCTTCCGGTGTCTTTTGAGATTTCTGTGGAAGCATAGATGGTAAAATTTGTAATGGGGGTATACTACGCGGCACACCTCTCAGAAAGCTAGAAATGACATGATGGCTGAGTGAATAATCACAAAAAAACTCTGAATGTTGGTTTTGATAAAATGATGAAAATGAGAAGAACGAGCAGGCAAAGCCCTTTTCAAAGGGGAATAGAATACAGACTGGATGATTCTCAATGAAATGTTCGACAAGATTAAGCGTCTCAGTGTTTGGTCAATGCCCAACATGTGAAAAGACCAGAAAAAGCAAGAGGAGGAGTTAGGCAGCCATCATATCGTAATCTGTCGGTTCCTGATCGATGCCCAAACGATCTTTGCCGTTATTCCGTCGTCGACAGCAACAGCAACACATTGTCCGTCAACTGACCAGTGGAGAACAATACACCCAGCATAGACGCATGTTGAGGTGTCGAATGTTGAAGTGTCTGGCGAACATGGCAGGGGCCTTCTTCTATAGCCTCTTCACAACCGATGGTGTCATCCGAGAAAACTCCCACATCTCGTCATCCTTCCCTTCCTCGTTTGAAGATATAATTGTGTGTGTGAACGATATGTCTGTTGTTTCTCGTACTGAGGTTACATGGCTCAGGGAATTTGGAACTTTGTTTGAAACTTGTTGATACTCTGTTTATTATTGGATTGATTGATCTGCTCTTTCCACCATCACATCCTGTTACGAGACCGAGTCACGTCATCCACAAACTACAGTTCAATATCGTTGTCAGCACGCTCTGCAAAATTCCATCTCATTGAAACGACCATTTCCGTCGGGTTGACAGTCGAACGCAGATTCAAACGCGAGATCAACATCTGATGACCAGTCCTCCTCACGGACGATTCTCAACATCTCGACGACTATTATGGTCTAGTGGTGACATGACACGAATCGAAGCTGGAAGAAAGGTTCGCAATTTTTCTTGTCATCTTGCAGGAAAGTTCCAAATTCCATGAATTGTGTAACCTCAGTACAAATTGATCCAATCACATCCTCTCCCCCTCCAAAAACATATCGTTTTGAGTATGTTCGTTGGTATTCTGTTCCGTTCATGTGTTGGAATGTCTTTTGAACACGATCTGTCTTTATATTCGTTGGTTTTAATGTTCTGGGATGATCAAGCTGAAATGTGCGTGGGATTCGATTAAGTCAGAGGAGCTCCATCATTTGAATCATAAGTGACACGTCACCACCCGTATTCCCACGCAAATCAACAATGAGTTTCTCGCATTTTTGGGCCTGAATTCCTTTCAGAGATAGGACATACGCTGTTGAAGTTCCAAAGTGATCTTTCCCGAATGATCCGAGATGCAAAAAGCCGATTTTCTCTGTGGGAATAACAGCAAATGAAATGCTGAATTCAGATGTTCATGATTTTACGCGGGCAGATGTCCTCGAGGTCAATGACAGGCTCATCAGTGTGTATATACACACCAAACGGCACAATGACCATTCTCTACTCCCCATTTGCCAGAGTTACCATCAGTTCGATTTCTGGTGTTTGGGGCTTCAGAGCTTTTCGTGTGACAATGTCTTGGAGAATGGCTCGCTTGAATCTATTCGTTTTCCTTTTTGCAGAAGATACATTCTCCTCTGCCCAATCGGAGAGAACGTCGAATGGTGATTTGGTTTGGTCAAATTCATTATTCAGTGAAAGTTTGTGGACTTTTGCTCTACGGAAAGTCCATCAACTTCACAAAATTCCTGTAGCACCAATCTGGGAGGGTTTATAATTTCAATCGAGAGGCCCCAAAAGGTAAAAATTAGGGTGATCAAGCCAAGATTTGGAAATGACCTTATTTTCTCGACTGGGAAAAAAATACAATTATTATGGTGATGGCTCAAATTTGTGGTTTGAACTTGAACTAATGCATGGTGAAGCGGAACGTGACTACCAGAAGAAGATGGAGAAAATCAAAAAAGAACGTGTTGAATTCGAAAAGAAGAAGAAGAAAAAGCAGAAAGAGCTCATAAGGCGAAGATGGATTCCATCAACGAAGCACGCGTAGTAATCGAACAGTGGCAATCGGAAACGTCAAAAGATCCAGATGCACTGACGCTGCAATTACAGAAGATCCAATATCCCGACGAAGGGGATATGGCTAAAATATTGCGTTCTCAGTACCGACAGAAGCGGATAACAGTAGGATAAAAGAACAGGTGGATTGCGCATCTGTGTTCATGGATGACAGAAATGAATCACGTCACATTGTTAGCATCTCTCATTATTTCGGCTGTATCACGGCATTTTGTTCACAGTTGAGTCCGATAAGACGCAATCGATGAGTTGTGACAAGTAGGACGCATCGACCTCGTCCGCCTCGGATTAAGGATGGTGTTTCCAAACGAGTATTCATGAAAAATCTGCAAAAGAGAGTAAATGGTGCTGATAGCTTCGATTTCGTCAAACTATGAAAATAGAGTGACCAAAACAACACCACCAGAGAAGTCAAATGAAAATGGACTGAACTGAACACCTCATATGGAAGAGAAATGGAAGAAGAATGAGAAAGTCAATGGAGGATCCCAAAAGGGAGAAATTAGTGTGATCAAGCCAAGTTTTGGAAATGTCGCGCTTCTCACGCAAACGAAACCAAGCACAGTATTCCGACAATATTCCAACACGGTCATTGCATGATGATGAAGACACATTTAAAGAACTAGATGAACTGGAAAAAAATCTGGGAGTACAAACGACGACCGATCGTCTTCGTGAGGAAACTGACGATGCAGAAATCGAAGAAGCGATTGACTATCTGGAAGAATTCATGGGGACTGGACAATTACCAACAGAAATGA
This sequence comes from Blattamonas nauphoetae, assembly GCA_033064195.1. Classification (NCBI taxonomy): domain Eukaryota; phylum Preaxostyla; order Oxymonadida; genus Blattamonas; species Blattamonas nauphoetae. Next base: position 220,215 of record JARBJD010000066.1, on the reverse strand, counting down.
CAGATGAAGACCTATCAATTGTGTTGACGGCCCTGAAAGAACTGGAAGACAACGCAGAAACTAGTGTCAAAGCTATTATGGAATCTCTCAACTGTCTGCGCGCGGAATACGAAATGACACCACCTGACGAGAGGAATCCAATAGATCTGAAGTTAATACAAGAAGAGGAAGACGCCACCGAAAAGGGGCTCAAGAAAAGCTTAGAATCTGTCAGGCCAACACGTATCGCACTCGAAAAGTGGCTATCGGGAACGTCAAGAGATCCAGATGAACTGAATCGGGTCTTACAGTCTGTACTGCAGCTGATCAAGACAGAAAGTCCGTGAAAAGAACTGTTCTTGTTTTGTTCGAGAAACCACGTCTCCATTTCGGTTGATTCAACTGTTTTCATTGGTGTTGTCCTGTCGGCTGGATATATCAAAATGTTTGAGGATTATTCAATATGTGACAATGCGACAAACGACAGAGTCTCTTTTTTCTCATAAATGGAAATGTTGTGGTTCGATCGCTCACCTCTTCCTTTTCTGATGTCAGACATCGAACTTCTTCTGGCTTGCGGATGTAGGGTGTGTTGCCATTATTTCCTATACCATTCATTTAGGGATATTCCCCCTTGGGTGTGTCGTTCTTTTCCCTATTTCATTTCAAAATGAATACTACTTTTTATTTCGAAAGGGCAAGGACAATATAAACGGTATTTCTCTTTCTTTTCACTATTTTGGATTAGAGAGTATATTGTTGTTCGTAAAGCGGGAAACATGACCGCAAAAGTGATTGACAATTCTTCCGTCGACCTCGCCGAATATTACTCCGCATCGATGATCAAAGCCTGCAAGTCTGTTCTCATGTTTCATCTGTTCATGGATTCAATCGTTTATGTTCTTGTTGATACTTTTCTCTGTCACTTTGATCTTCTGTCTCTTCTCCCTGTCCTCTCTTCACTGTTTCAGTATCATAAACCCGTTCATCATTGAAGTTGATTCATGCATGCGGACTGTTGATGGAAACCGACATGTTTTGTTTCTTGAATATGCCGACCAAGGAGTTTGTGAATTCTTTTCGTCAACTTTCGCGATCCCCAATCTGACGATTTTTCTCAGAACCTCTCAGCGATTATCAAGGCGAATGAGAATAGAGGAATTCCCGAACATCTTGCGAAGCACATCCTCTACATGTTACGTCTGACCTTTCTTCTGTTCATTGGTTGACCTCTCCTCCAAACAATATCGGATGCACTTTTTGTCACTTTTTTGGCTTCCAAAAGTCTCTGGCTTGACAGATCTTCATCAAAATGGATTCATCCATCGGTATTTCATTTGGTGTTTCTTTCTTTTTTTGATTTCGTTGTCCAATCCTCGTTTTTGAAGAGATATCAAACCGAGCAATCTCTTGTTTGCTTATGATCCACTTCGCCAAACTGTCCGGCTGGTGATTTCAGATTTCAGTTTCCTGAAAAGAATTGGGGAGCCAGCCCCCTTCAGCTCAACAAATCACACAATCTGTGGGTGTGAATCACATTTTCTTCGTGATCTCCTCTTTTCATTTTGTTAGAACACCTCTCTTCATGGTATAATTCCCAACTTTTCCTTATTCACTCGATTTTTCCTGTTTTTTTTTTTCCTCCCGCGTCTGCTGCGTCTCACGTCTCTCCTTACTATCAGCCTCCTGAAGCAGTAAAGAAAGATCCGTACGACCACAAGTTGGATATTTGGGCAGCAGGATGCGTCTTCTACGAGATGCTGACTGGCGAGTTTGTTTCATGATTCACCATCCCATTCACGAATTTCCAGACACCCTTTCAAGACCGAATCCATGTCAGAACTGGACAGGTTTTCTTTTCTCTTCCTTTATCTCATCGCTTCAGCAAAATTCTGTCCGGTCCAAATTTCAACCACCCGATTCTTGCTCCCCTCATCCTCTCCTGCCCGCCACTCGACGATCTGCTCCACAAAATGTTCGCCCAAAATCCGGCCGATCGTATCGACACCCTCGGATCTCAACTCTTGAACCATCCGTATTTCACAACAACTTTTCCACCAATCGACCCAAACGGCGTTCAGTTTCAGTGGCCAGCATTTGTTGGACTCCAAACTGGAAATTACAATCCTCAACATCACTCACCCGTCCCAACGAATCATCCGAGAACAATCCCACTTCCATCAGCCCCGACTGCGATTCAAGTGATTGAGGAAACTTGTGTTGGAGGTCATCAGTCGAATGGTGTTCCTGTTTCGGTACCACCAACACAACCAGAAGTCGCTCCCAGAAATAGATTTGCCAAGCGTCAGCAAGAACGGGATAAAACAGGAACAGACGAAAACGGAGAAGATTTCAGTCGACAGATGCTGGAAGACGAACGAGGACGAATGGATCGTTTTCAGAATCCAGCGAACACACAAGACATCGCTCAACCGACTCGTTTCTCACCAGAACCTGTCTCTGACCCAACACCGCTCCAACCGCAGCCAGCTCAGAACCGCTTTCGACGGACGACAGCAAAGGCGGAAGAGAAAGTGACAGTGGCATGCGAGTATTGTGGAGTGGCTGTGGAGATTGGTCAGATGGAACAGCATGTTCAGAAGATGCATTCTGGCGATGTGGAGGCTGGGAAGAGAGCGATGGAAGCGCAGAAGCAAATGGAGGAAGAGAGAAGACGAAAAAGAGAAGAGAACGAACGAAGAGAGCAAGAAGAGAAAGAACGAAGAGAGCAAGAAGAGACGGAACGAAGAGACCGAGAACAAGTGGAGCTCCAGAAACCACAAAGAGGAGAGGAAAGAAATGAACGAGATGAGAAGGAGAGAATTGAACGAGAAAGGCTACGCAAAGAACGAGAGACCGAAGAGAAGAAAAAAGCGGAGAAAGACAAAAGAGAACAAGAAGAGAATCAACGAAGAGAACGACAGAAAGAAGAAGAGCGGAGAAAGGCTGAAAAGGAACGAATAAGGCAAGCAGAGAAGCAAAGAAAAGAAAGACAGAAAGAGTCAGACAGACAATATGCCGAAGCTGAACGAAGAAAACGAAAAGAGAGGGAACGAAGGGAGCGTGAAGAAAAGGAAGCAAGAGATCGTAATGAACGAGCCGAGAAGGCACAAAGAGAACGAGAAGAGAAAGAAAGAAGAGAGCGGCAGAAAGAAGACGAGAGGAGAAAAGCAGAGAAGGACAGAAGAGATCGAGATGAGAGAGAAAGAAGAGAACGAGAAGAGAAGGAACGAAGAGAACGGCAGAGAGAAGAAGAGAACGAGAAGAGAAGGAACGAAGAGAACGGCAGAGAGAAGAAGAGAACGAGAAGAGAAGGAACGAAGAGAACGGCAGAGAGAAGAAGAGAACGAGAAGAGAAGGAACGAAGAGAACGGCAGAGAGAAGAAGAGAACGAGAAGAGAAGGAACGAAGAGAACGGCAGAGAGAAGAAGAGAACGAGAAGAGAAGGAACGAAGAGAACGGCAGAGAGAAGAAGAGAACGAGAAGAGAAGGAACGAAGAGAACGGCAGAGAGAAGAAGAGAACGAGAAGAGAAGGAACGAAGAGAACGGCAGAGAGAAGAAGAGAACGAGAAGAGAAGGAACGAAGAGAACGGCAGAGAGAAGAAGAGAACGAGAAGAGAAGGAACGAAGAGAACGGCAGAGAGAAGAAGAGAACGAGAAGAGAAGGAACGAAGAGAACGGCAGAGAGAAGAAGAGAACGAGAAGAGAAGGAACGAAGAGAACGGCAGAGAGAAGAAGAGAACGAGAAGAGAAGGAACGAAGAGAACGGCAGAGAGAAGAAGAGAACGAGAAGAGAAGGAACGAAGAGAACGGCAGAGAGAAGAAGAGAACGAGAAGAGAAGGAACGAAGAGAACGGCAGAGAGAAGAAGAGAACGAGAAGAGAAGGAACGAAGAGAACGGCAGAGAGAAGAAGAGAACGAGAAGAGAAGGAACGAAGAGAACGGCAGAGAGAAGAAGAGAACGAGAAGAGAAGGAACGAAGAGAACGGCAGAGAGAAGAAGAGAACGAGAAGAGAAGGAACGAAGAGAACGGCAGAGAGAAGAAGAGAACGAGAAGAGAAGGAACGAAGAGAACGGCAGAGAGAAGAAGAGAACGAGAAGAGAAGGAACGAAGAGAACGGCAGAGAGAAGAAGAGAACGAGAAGAGAAGGAACGAAGAGAACGGCAGAGAGAAGAAGAGAACGAGAAGAGAAGGAACGAAGAGAACGGCAGAGAGAAGAAGAGAACGAGAAGAGAAGGAACGAAGAGAACGGCAGAGAGAAGAAGAGAACGAGAAGAGAAGGAACGAAGAGAACGGCAGAGAGAAGAAGAGAACGAGAAGAGAAGGAACGAAGAGAACGGCAGAGAGAAGAAGAGAAGAGACGGACACAAGAGAATGAGTGTGAATCCTCATTTTTCGACTGATGAGTTCTTGCCAAATCACAGCTCCCAACTCTGGAGTTGTGGAAGCTCATCATGAACGACTTCATTGAAGTGCTCGGGCAGCATGATCCAGTCACCCACTTCGCCATTCACTCCATGTTTCACTTATTCGAGATGTTCTCGGTTAAAGCTTGTTTATTTCTTCAATATGAACTTCGAAAGACAAAATTGGAGACTTGTCCAACACTTTCATCTGAAAGTCTTTCCACCCACTCTTAACTTTCCTCTCCATCTCCCACAACACTGGAATCCGTCATGCAGTCATGATGCAGACGATTTCATCTGATACATGATCTTTCAAAGGATCAGAGATCCTGACTATTTGGTTGTGGTTCGATCGCTTTTTCTCTTCCTCTTCTGATGGCAGACGTCGATCTTCTTCTCGCTTGCGGATGTACGGTGTGTTGTCATTCTTTTATACTGGCCGGACCGAGCCTTTTGGCTCGGTCAGTGTCACCTCGCTTCTCTTCTAAGGGCTCGATCAACTTTCGATGATGAATTGACTCAAAATTGTTGCATTTTATCTTCCGCAAGGATGAGAGGATACTGAAAAGAGAGTGGACAGATCAAAAACTTCAGAAACAGGTCTCGATATCAAATGATTCCAAAACTAAAGTTTGCAGAATTCAGGATGAAAGGAAAATGACACAATGAGGAAGAAATGATTGAATATTGAACGGCACATCTCCTTCACTCGATCAACAAGTTCGAAATGATGATGCGAGCTGTACCATGCTATATCGAATCAGTCGACTCCGTCCCCACACTCGCTGTATGATATCGTCGGTTCTGTCTTCATTCTCAATCGCTCTGCTTCGTAATGTTCTTGGGCGCATCTGTTTCTTCGGCAATGCTCTGCGAATTCCAGAAAATAGCTTCAACGAGAATGGAGACGGTTGCATCTTTAACAAGAGCTCATGCTGTACTGGAACAAGAGAGTGGGTGGAGGTGAAAACGATGAATCGCTAGCCCAATCCATTCCTACAACCACAATCAGTGATTCCTGTAGAAGACGTCATTAAATCTGTGCTCACGAGGAAGACGACAGGATGTGTATCGATATCAGAGTTGACGAGAAATCATCGCCGTGCGTTATGCTAGCAAAAGTGCCTTTGTTTTAGCGCAGAAGAAGGAGTTGACTTTGGACTGTGTCCAAGAGGTCCTGAGGATCTTCTGATCTTGATGCAAACTTCCTTCTCGTCATCTCCATCAATCAAAGCATGCACAAAGCAAGTTGATTCCGTTGGGATCGGGCGGGAAGGAAGGTGGATGAGAGATCAGGTGGGTGATTCTAAATGAAAAGTTACAAAAGACTATGGTGCGTCTCAAAAAAAAAATTTTTGTAGAATTAGCTGTCAGAGGTTTTCAGGACAGAAAAGTGCTAAATTTTGGAGATTTTGTTTTGATCGCGTTCGAGAGAGCCCTATTCTGATTGGGGCTTTTTTTCACATTTATTTCCCCGAAACGTGCCAGAAAATCAACCGATGGTGTAAAACGATATAAAAGAACGGAAATGTGAGAAAAAAGCGAATCAAAAGCACGAATCATTCAAAAAGTCTTGAAAAACATGGATTGACTTCCTCGCGTCAGAGAGGCAATATCTTCATAAAGGAATCCGAAAACGTCCATATGGTATTTTTGAGGCGAATTTGTGAATGGATATCATTTTTGAGGGTTACAATAGAAGAGGGAGGAAGATCGGAATTCACAAGTCAACTGTTTGAGGGGAAGAACGGGATCACCAGATCTGAATGAGAAAGTTGAAGGAAAAGAGTTGGAAAACCTCAAAATTGCAATCAATCAATGAGATGTCAAGTTTCGTTGTTGGATCGAAGATGATGGAAACAAAGACTTGGAAAGCGAAGATGAGAATATATATCCTGTTCAAGCGATGGTTTTCCGCTTCAAAGTTTGTGTTAAAACGAGATACTTGAACATGTTTGGAGGTATAGACAAGTCTGGGTGAAAAATGTCGACTGAATGCAGAACTCAGATACAAAAGAATGTATGAAGAGTCAGAAGGACAAAAAACACCTTCATCATGTCGAGGGGAGGAGAATATGAGCGCTCTGAAAATTGCAGAGAGTTTCTGCACGTCTGGCAGAAGAAAATACGCGGGTAACAATTCATTTAGAATCACCCAGGTGAATGGAGGAATGTGTGCATGTTGCATTTTCTTCTTCTCCACCAACAAAAACTATATTGTTGACGTATTTGATTCAGTGTTTTTCTTTGTCTGAGCGGGAGGAAGATACTTCATTGTGACCATCTAACAGGAGAGAAACATTGTTTCAATTTGACAAATTGTGGAGACTCATCCAGAGAATATTCAAGTTTAAATCGGAAGAAGGAATCCAACGCTGTGTTCAATGATAACTCAGCTGTATCAAACAGCGTAAACGAGTGATGGATGGAATCTTGTCCTGTTTTGAAACGAGTCGTGTCTAAACGAATGGATATGACGAATTTGTTGGAAAGTGCTTCATGGTGTGATGATGGACGTGCGGAGTGATTGATTACGTGTCAATTTGTGAAGTATCTGTCCCGATCGGTTGAGAATGATCTGACACTTTGAGTGCTTCAGAAGATCTGACTGTGTAGTAGGACCAAAGCTGTCCAAACTTGTCTATGAGGAATGCTGAACTGTTTGCTTTATTTGACTCGTGTTAGAGACAGAAAGGATAAGCGATGTTGATGGAATAGAGAAGTTGGATAGTATTGGGTGTTTGCCTTGAAAGGTGAGATTTGGGTAAGATGATGTCGTCAATGTGAAGATATCTGATGGTTGACTACATATTTTGGCAAGATTGGTGACGAAAGAAAGATGATCTCTCAAATTCTGCTGATTACATCGAAGATTCTGATTGTGTGACGATGTCCATCCATTTCTGGTCTCCAGAATCAACGAAGATAAATGGTGCTGTAAAGACTAAGCACAAATTTGTGTTTGAACTCTCTTCGTTTTTGAAATCTCACGCTTCTTCAATGCGATTTCGAAAATGAGTATTCTGTTCGCCAAGGAATCACAATTATTCACTCACTATTTTCAAGGTGGCAAAGGGTGATGATTAAAGATGGTTCAGCCAACGGGAGTCTGCGTCATTGAAACGACAGCGAGGAAGAATGTTGTTCCCAGTTCAGAGTAGGAATCTACAATGGATGAGGAGTTGATTTAGCTTAGTGTTGAGACAGATGTTCCCATTCTCGTCACTGATGTGGTTTGAGATGGTGAGAAGAAGGAATTGGACGGAGTGACACACGAAAGGATGCTGACAAAGAGACAGAGCGGGCATTGTCAGTATCCTTTCAATTCTGCGAGAAAGAGGAGAAGAACGGTGTGGACGATGTTGAGGAGATGGAATCGAGCAGATTGGGTGACTGCGAATCGGCGAATAATCTCCAGTCTGTGATGATCTGGCATCTTGCTCGGGAGAACGAGAAAGATACCTAATCAGCAGTTGAAAATACAAAATATTGTTCGCTCATCGGTGGTGGAGTTCGATTCTTGATTTTGAGACATTATACCTTAATTGTGGGTTGAAGTGCCGGATCACACATTTCGACATGAGTTTTGAAGATTTATGAGAAAAAACATGTTGAAAACACGATTAATTTGCGAAAACAGTGATAATATTCCAAAGAAGCTCAAATAGGATCAAAAGAGTTCTCGAAACCATATTTCATGGGTTTAATTTTGATCTGATTTGACCCATATTTTTAAAACTCCCGGTCACTGACCGTCAGTACTTTTTGAGAAAAAGTGACCGGTCACCCCCGGTCAGGCCAGTATACATTCTTTCACATAACATTCACTAAGGAATATGCCCCATTGGGTGTGTCGTTTTTTTCCCGCTTTCATTTCCACATGAATTCTGCTTTTTCTTTCGAAAGGGCAAGGACAAAATCATCGGTATTTTAGCTTTCTTTTTCACTATTTTGGATTAGAGTGTATATTGTGATGCGTCAAGGGAGATACCTGGCCGCGAAAGTGATTGACAATTCGACGGCTGCCCTCGCGGAGGATCACACTGCATCGATGATCAAAGCCTGCAAGTCTGTTCTCCAAATCCATTATTTTTGAATTCAATTGATTTTGTTCCCATATACTCTATTCTTCAACAGTCATTCCGGCTTCCGGTATTTGGTTCTCATTTTTTTCAAGGAAAGGGTTGATCTCAATTTATCCGCGAATTTCAGAAAAATAAAAAAATAGAGCAGTGGGTGACATTGATATGATCACACGAGATGGTTGTTTGTTCCTCAATTTCAATTTCTTCCTGCTGAAGACGGTATGGAGTCTGCTCAACTAGACTCAAGTTGAAATTATGGATTAATCTCAATCTGAACCCATTAACGATTGCTTTATTTTCATTTTAGCTTGGCTTGGGTCGGCATGTCCTACCTGTCCTGTCCTATAGGACAGCCAAAAAGATGAGGACAATCTGGATAAAAGTGCTGATGACAGGAATTGAACCAGTCTCCTGCGTTGTCTGTTAGTGAAAACCTGAAACGAAAAATGAGGAAAGATTCGAGACAATAATACACATTTTCTGTTTTAGAATCATTTCAATTGTGTTTTTTCACGTTATTTTGAGTAAAATCGCGAAAGTTGTCCAAAAGCGTTCGATCAGCCCACCATAGGACACGATAGGACAATTCTGAATCGGGCTCAAACCATAGGACATGAAAGCTTTTTAAGACATTCACAATACTTGCGTCTCATTTTCACGATAAAATCGAGGGAGGACAATTGTCCTGTCCTGTCCTATCATGTCCTATGGTGGCCCGATCTGTCCTATCAAACCATCATTTTTCTCGAACGCCCCTCAACTCTGCTAAATGGCACTTGTGTCTCCGGAGACTGATTTGTAGAGGTACTCTTTGCGCTTTTTTTCTAGTTGTTAGAGTCAATTTTATATCACTCTTCTTTTAAAGACAATGGACATCATGGCTCGGGATGACATCGACATGATCGAACAGAACGGTTTCGTTCAATAAAGAAGATATCTGTCTGCTCTTTTTTCTGCTCTATTCTCTACTTTCCTCCATTTCAGATTTCAGTGCGAATCAAACTCGTTCTCACAGAATATTTCTCACGGGATGAGGACAAAGAGAGAAAAGTGATATCTTTCATGAAAATACTAAAGTCTCAGTTCATTGTCTGCTCATCTCTTATTTATCTCTCACTGATTTCCCTCTCACTTCTTTTCAAGGCCTTGGATCACACGATCAAGGTTCCGTCAGACACGATCAAACTGAACTGAAATACGACGAGTTGAAGTGACCAGTGTGCTCTCTTTTTGCTTTGTATTCTCTATTGTCACTTCTTCTGATCATCTCGTGCGTCTAGACCTTGTCATCATCCTGAATGTTTGACGTGCTGAGGAACACGTGAGATATGGGCAGTACGGTCTGCCAATATGCTTTCTTCTTGTGATTATCCTCCTCTTGACCAAATACTCCTCTTAGTTTTCGAATAGAACTCTTGTTCCAAATGAAATTTGAACCGATCGAAATTAATGGCAAAATGAAATGAACAGAAAACCAATATTCTTCCAAGACGTTCCTCAAGATTCTCTAAACAGGAATCCAAATGGGACTGAATGTTTGCATCGAACTGATGATGAACCACTAGGAAACGAACAAGATCCTAAAAATCTTTGGGAAGCACAAGTCTCCTTAGCTGTCCAGTATGTGAGGAGAGGGAGATGAACTTCTCGTTTGTATTTCCTCCTTCTCTTCGTTTATTCGAGCTCCTTTCGTTTTTAGAGGAAATCACTTCTTTTTCGATCTGTGGATCGTCTCCCCTCCTGCCTCGCTGATGTTGTTCATTCCCCTAAATTTCTCCACTCTTTCCTCATCCTCACATATTGCTCTTCATTTCAGGACTGTCGCTGGCATGGTGTTGATGGGACTGTTGGACGACTTCTCGCCTTCTGATGATCTCTCTCCGTGGGAATGTCTTGATTGAGTAGTTATTGGCTCTAAATTGGATGACCTTAATTTGATTTCGTTCCTTTATACGTTAACTCGCTTCTCTCAGATCTTATCTCCGACTTCAGTTTAATCATCTCTACGTCCTCACTCATCTCTTGTACGACCCTCAATAGCAGTCATTATCGTGGTATTCTCTCGTTCACATTCTTTTTTCCACCATATACCTCCATATCTCTTTAACCACTCAATACTCTCCCACTTCCACGAATAAGTGGAACGCCAACTTCGTACCATCCAAAATCACGTGCAAGAGATGCTTGGTAAACAGAGGAGAAGCTTTGAATGAAGGCGGAGGTTTGTTGAAGGAGAAGAGTTCGTTCTGGATTTTGTCCCCTTCATTGACACTATTTAGTTCCTATTCCTGTTCTCAATGTTTCTTCATCTCACTTTCCCCACCAGATGCTCTCCCTCCATCACATCGAGGCCAAATTTGCCTCAATCTTCCTGTTCATTTGAACGGTCTCGGAGGCCATCACATCCTCAATACGCCTGGACCTCATCATCAACCGTTTTATCGTCGATGATTTGTCCCAAATGACTTTGGATGAAGGATGCGTGTGAGAACCATTAATTTCAAGTATTGAGGACATTTCTTCGCAGACAGCAAGATCTCTTCCAAAATCACTGCTTCCTTCATCACTCTGCTTCATATGGACGAAATATGCACAAAACACTAATTTTAGACAATACGATGAGTGCTCCACTTCCTGACGCGCTTGGAACCCCTCCAACTTGGATCCGAACAAAGGTGTTCACGGCAGCCCCACAGAAGCCTGTCAATTCGTTTCAAACTCCAACTCACAAAGAGAACAACTCGGACCTGTCAGCTCTGGTTATTTTTCGGCCTATATTGGCAATTATGGTCGGAGATATTGGCCGCGTCCTTCCTGTGTTGATGCGAGCGATGTTGTTCTTCACTAATCAGATGAACGACGAATTCATTTTGATCTCGCTAGCCTTCTTCCAAAGTGGGTGGAAGAGAGATGCAGAAAATGCGAAGAAAGCGATGACATGTGCTTCTGAAGTGGATTATGTCTGCCGACCCTTCTTTTGTCCTTCCTCATCCACAGGGCTTAGAGCGTGATCTCACGGATCTCACCCTTTTCAGATCTCACGAAATACTCAGAATGCATTTCACCTTAATTTTTAACGTACATTATCATTTCACGAAACAAAGATTACATGAAAAATTAGAGACGTGATAAACCCTTATTGAATAAGAAAAGCGATCTGATTTTTCGGGACGTTCGCAGTGGGGAATCATTGATGTAAAAGTCTGTTCAAATGGTGTTCTATGTCGATAGTTGTCCCTATAACTGTTTCCGCATGTCTATCAGGTTTGCATTGTTGAGCTTCTTCAGAATCCTCGTTGAACGAATCATGTCCGGATTTGAACGACGATGTGGAGTTGGTCAAAGAGAATTGGTAAAGCTCACAAGATGAAAGATGATTCTTTTCTGCATTGTTCTTTTCATTTTATCCATTTGACGGGATAATTCGTGTTGTTGGAGAGCTTCTTCGAGATGATCGTTTTCAAGTTCATTGCGGTTCAAAGTGAGTGAAGTTAATGTTAGACCCAATGAACGTGCCTTCATAGCGGCAGATGGCAGAAATTTGATGTGATCCAGGACATGGATGGTCCGACTGGGTGTTCAGAAGTGACATGATAACTTGGAGCCAGGATAATGGAAGTGCTTGCTTCATTTCGTGGAATTATCGAGATAACAAGTGAGATGCGGTGCATTATTCGAGCCAAACCCTGATCGAGACTCGGTCTATGCCTGTTGAGATTGATGGAAAAAATTAGACTTTTTGTTGTTTCCAGTTTTCTGTAATCGTGGAGATCACAGAGAATTGATGAAGAGAACCTGGCGAGCAATTATTGGAATGTGTGGTGAGTTTTGATGCGATTTGTGGTGTCGGTGGTGATGTTCGAGAGAGATCTCGATACTCCAGAACAAGCAAATTGATCTCAGGCCCAAAAACCGTCCGTGACATCAATTGATCTCAGCTTTTGTGAAAAACGTCTGACGACTCTAAGCCCTGCTCATCCACCACACTGCCTTTCTCTTCTTTTTCGATTTTTTGTTTCATCTCTTCTTTTGCCTTTCCTTTGACTCTGTCTTGTCCTCTCCATTTCGTTCAGATCTAGCGTCAATATTACAACACACTCCTATTCCTCAACTCTCTCGCAATAGTGATATTCATCCCCATCACTGTGCTCCATATGAGTACCACATGAATTCAATGCTATGAACAAGAACATATCGACCTGAGAATGCTGGATCTCTTTGTCGGATCAAATGTAACTTTCCTTGGCACCGTCAGAGGAGACAACATATCTTCCTCCAGGAACTGATTGCTGAACAAAGAATGACTACCCACTCAACTAGTGTGGTGATGAAGCGCCTGGAGAAATGCAAAATCTGTGAAGGCTGTTCCCTCGCTTGATACCGTTGTGAATATCATCTCACGTTCATCAAAGCCACGTTTCCTTCTTTCATGTTTCTCAATTTGGTGATAGAAGTGCTCAGATTCGTGTATCTTGAGAGAACACGTTCTCGATCAGACCATGATACCTTTAATTTCAAAGATCGTCAACATTTCACCGTTTTCGCTTCTAATTTATGGAAAATGAACCTAAAAACACGTTTTGAGTTGAAAAACAAAACCATTCACATGATATCACATCATCTTTGTACTTATTCAACAAAACCCACTCATCGCCTAATTAAGCGCCAAAAACCCGTGTCCTATCGTAGGACACGGGTTTTTGGAGGAGGACATGCCGACCCAAGCCAAATTTTAGCATCACTTGTTCAATAATTACTGGTCTTTCCTGCTGTTTGATTGAAGAATGATAAAAAGAAATGGAATTGACAGCTCGGTCTGGTTGATCACCCCTTTCTCGTTTTTTTTAAGAACCAAATACCGGAAGCCGGAATGACTGAAACTAATGATCTTCTGACACTTCTCCTTGCCCTCTCTTCACTATTTCAGTATCATAAACCCGTTCATCATTGAAGTTGATTCATGCATGCGGACTGTTGATGGAAACCAACATGTTTTGTTTCTTGAATATGCCGACCAAGGTGTTCCCTCCGCTCACACCATAACCAAACCAGGGCCATCAACTGTTGAGTCTCACAACGGGGAAGTGGAAGAATGGGTGGCCCGATCTATCTACACAAACAAACTTCATAGATATTCTCATTAGGTTTTACAAAACTATCTCCGACAATCTTCGATTACTATCTCGTTAACACGACTAATAAGCCAATCAATGATACTTCTCGTAGTTTTCATTTGAATGTATCCGCAACGAAATGACATCTCTCAAGCGTAGTACAATGGTCAAGCTGTACAACAACTTTGTCCGCACTCAAGATAGTGCCGTTACTGAAACAATAAGGACTAAGATGGGATAAGTGGGCAAAAGGACGCCACGCAATTGAATCCAAATAATCCATCGAAGATTGACGGAGGTACCAGTTGGAGGGTTAGTACCGAAAGAATAAACGGAACAAGACACTACGTCCGGGTTTCAATACTTTCTTCGAACGGAGGCATATACATGAACGGGGGTAGGCTCAATCAACATGAGTGCTACTCCCACCACGCAACAAACAGTTTCGACATGAAAAAATGCAAAGGTCTTATCTCTACCCGCTACCAGATTGCGGGAGGGTCAAATAGCGAGATAGGACGCAAACAGCCGACTTCCGAAGACAAAGTCACCAAAGTGGTTCGGTGGACCTTCCCGACAAGGTTAACGCCAAGCAAAGTCACCAAACACCCACCAGGTGGGGATGCCCTCGGACTACAAGCGAGATATTTGGGTTGGTATCGCCAAAGAGGTCCCCGCTCTTGCGAACTAAATCAGCGATCAAGAACCTCAAAAGTCACCTAAAGATGGATACTAATGCTCTGTTGTCAAATGAGAACCACTTATTTTCGATTTCGGAAGACTGAAATGAGGAAATATCGTTTTTCCACAACCATTTCAATATTGGCCCATCTCAATCTGAGAAGCAGCAACTAGCATGAGGACTATCCGAAATACACTTCGATCCAACCGAAGAATGCAGACGCTCTTTAAAGTTCGACCAAAAAACCATTCAGGAGTACATTCAGATCGAGCAACAACATGAAGAGCTAAAACACCAAACAATGACCACGACCTTCAGCATGACACCTAAATACACTTTCAAATAACTCATAGAAACCTGATTTGAACATTTTGCTGTGACAGGGTGACTCTTCATCTCGAATTTCACCGACAGAGAAAGCTCCACACTATTTCGCATCTTTGGGACCACGACAGAATGTTCAGATCGAATGAACTGATATTCATGACAACCATGTTGTACTTAAGCACCGAACGCTGGTACTCGCTCAAAATCTGGTGAGAAAATGGAGTGGAACACGACAACCCTGTGATACTCTAAAACAGGAAAGAAATCATCTTGACCTTAATGCAGCCATCCAAATCAAAGACGGGACGGGTTAACAATTCCAAATCTTCCAGCACTCGTTCCCAAACGGAAGAAAGAAATTTATCCGTGAAATCCACTGTTTCGGAGTCCCAATCCGGGATCAGCGATGGACACCGATAATTCGAGTAATTCCTAGACAACTCGGAAACTGTGATCAACTTACATTTCGAATGGACACAAGCTGAGAACATGTACTCAAACGGCAACCGCAACAGCTCAACTTCAGAAAGCGTTATACCAGAGGGCAGAAAGAAGTAAAGATGGAGCAATCCGAAGCCACACGAAGCCGTCGAGCTACTCCAGTCTCCACCTCAGACGTGTTCACAAAGTGGGAAGATGTTGGAACTGACAAAACATTATTCAGGTCCATCATCACAATGATAGTGTGAAACAACAGAAATGAGTCGGGTCAACCCACTCGCTCCGACATGGAAGAAGAGCAGGTCAAGAAGATATCAGCCACGACTATCAGGCTCAATGTTTCGTCCTCCAGTCTGTAGAACATGAAGGACAAGTCTGAGGAACAGAAATTCGCTTCTTGGAGAGCATGGGATGGTTCTCTCAATACACCTTTCTTCGTACGATTGACCGAAGACAGAGCAAGTGCCAAGCCAGACAGTCGGTGAGAGCAGAAAGTGAAAGAGATAAACAGATGCGGAAAAGGAAGGAACGACAGCGTTTCATCGGCGCATCGCCTTCTTTCGGAGCAAAGACAGTCTTGTCGAAGCGTCGGCTGAGCTAGAGTGAAAGGCAACGTCAAATAGCCAGGTGCACACGGGGCTACACAGAGGAAGGGAACGACCCATCTGAAGCAACGCAACCCAGAAGGAGCAAGATTCCTCGGTGACATTTCGAATTCGAGCCTCAAGGAGAGTCCAGCAAGGAACCATCAAGAAATGGTCCAGTCTTCAAGTGAGATTATTGGACGATGTTTCTCACATCATCAGATGACTCAACGGGAACGATCGTTTTCACTGAGAAGGGATGGACTCGCAGGCAAGATGCTCATGGCACGAACAGTAAAAGACATTTTTTGAACGACGATCGCAGGCGTATGTTCACTGTCTCCCGGATACTAATGAACAAGGACACATAATGGGGTCATCTTGAACTCGATCATCGCAATGTGGACTGATGTTGAGTGTACCCTCTGCGCAGCACTGAACAGGGAAGACGGAACGATGGACAACGTCATTCTCGTTGGAAAAGCGTGTTGAGAAAGATTTGCATCCGGCAGTAAACCTGAGAATCTCCCAGCGACGCTCAGGGGACATACTATGAATCAACCAGAGTGAAGAGGAATCAAGGAGACTATTACATCTGAGCTCGTCAAACCCGACTCTGCAGCTCAAGTCAGCTGCCTGGCGCGGTGAGACAGGAGATGAATGACATCGCATTCAAGACGACAACCCAGGAGTCGTGACGTGTCCAAATCAGGAGCTCGTCTCCAACGAGTCCATCGCTATCCCGTCGAATGTTCATTCCACAGTCAAAATCTCATCAAGACGAGAAGCAGATACGTTTCATGAGTTCTTCAGTCGGACTCGTGAAGGAAGAAGATGAAGAGCAGCACGACATCACGCTTCCATGATGTAGGTGGTGCAAGCCATGAGGAATTCGCGTAGTATCATGAGAAAGTGTTTGAAGCAGAGGTTGCGGTGGATGACAAGTGAGGAAAGATATACGCCTCGGTGATGGATGGGGTTGGAACTATTTCCGAAAGAGATGAACAGATGCGCTTCAAGATAAGCGAGAGAGTGTCCACATGATTCGCTTCAAGAGAAGCGAGAGAGTGTTCACATGATTCGCTTCAAGATAAGCGAGAGAGTGTTCACATGATTCGCTTCAAGATAAGCGAGAGAGTGTTCACAAGATTCGCTTCAAGATAAGCGAGAGAGTGTTCACAAGATTCGCTTCAAGATAAGCGAGAGAGTGTTCACAAGATTCGCTTCAAGATAAGCGAGAGAGTGTTCACAAGATTCGCTTCAAGATAAGCGAGAGAGTGTCCACATGATTCGCTTCAAGAGAAGCGAGAGAGTGTTCACAAGATTCGCTTCAAGATAAGCGAGAGAGTGTTCACAAGATTCGCTTCAAGATAAGCGAGAGAGTGTCCACATGATTCGCTTCAAGAGAAGCGAGAGAGTGTTCACATGATTCGCTTCAAGATAAGCGAGAGAGTGTTCACAAGATTCGCTTCAAGATAAGCGAGAGAGTGTTCACAAGATTCGCTTCAAGATAAGCGAGAGAGTGTTCACAAGATTCGCTTCAAGATAAGCGAGAGAGTGTTCACAAGATTCGCTTCAAGATAAGCGGCAGTGTTCACAAAATTCGCCTTCTGTTTAAGAATGGCTGGAGTGTCAAGCGAGGCATCAGAGTCTTCACCCTGTTCGCCTCCTCGTCAGCGGGTGAATTTGAGTTTGTGACAAGAGGAACAAGGTTGGGGAAGGATGACAGGAAGCAACAGCTGGTGGCAGCCCCTTCGGGGGCACGGCCATATTGAACAAAGGACAGATCAAGGACCTCTCTTTTCTTTTCTCATTTTTCGAGTCCTGTTTTAGCAACTCTCCTTTCAATACTCAACAGTTGATGGCCCTGGTTTGGTTATGGTGTGAGCGGAGGGAACACCTTTTAACCAAACCAGTGCCCATCAACATGGGCATCTGCCACACAACTGTTGAGGGACAAGCCTCGAGGACATCTCGGCTTGTGCTGCGGTAGAGGCAGCCCGCTCTTCCGTCAGCTGAATCGAGCTTGCGCAGTAGAGGCGCATTTATTTGAAACCCTTTGGTGTTTTCATTTCACTCGTTCTTTTGAACCTCTCCTGTTTTCTCCAGTTTTTCTTCCCCGGTGGGGCTTTTCTGGAGCAGTGGGGAAAGATACCCACATTTTTTTGACTCATCAACGGCCCCCACTTGGGCAGAACTGACACTGTGGCCCTTGAGCCCCTTGTCGGGAATCTTTAGCTTGTTTTAACAGGACAGACAAAATGGTTTATTTGTTTGTTTGTTCGGGTGGATCGGGCCACCCATTCTTCCACTTCCCCGTTGTGAGACTCAACAGTTGATGGGCACTGGTTTGGTTAAAAGGAGTTTGTGACTTCTCTTCGTCAACTTTCGCGATCCCCAATCTGACGATTTTTCTCAGAACCTCTCAGCGATTATCAAGGCGAATGAGAATAGAGGAATTCCCGAGTCTTTTGCGAAGCACATCCTCTTCATGTTACGTCTGACCTTTCTTCTGTTCATTCGTTGACCTCTCCTCCAAACAATATCGGATGCACTTTTTGTCACTTCTTTGGCTTCCAAAAGTCTCTGGCTTGACAGATCTTCATCAAAATGGATTCATACATCGGTATTTCATTTGATATTTCAGTCATTCCGGCTTCCGGTATTTGGTTCTTAAAAAAAACAAGAAAGGGGTGATCAATGAGAACGAGCTTTCAATTCCATTTCTATTTATCATTCTTCAATCAAACAGCAGGAAAGGCCAGTAATTATTGAACAAGTGATGCTAAAATGAAAATAAAGCAATCGTTAATGAGTTCAGATTGAGTTCAATCCATAATTTCAACTTGAGTCCGGTTGACCAGTCTCCACACCGTCTTCAGCAGGAAGAAATTGAAATTGAGGAACAAACAACCATCTCGTGTGATCATATCAATGTCACTCACTGCTCTAATTGTTTATTTTTCTAAAATTCGCGGACAAATTGAGATCAACCCTTTCTTTGAAAAAAATGAGAACCAAATACCGGAAGCCGGAATGACTGTTCTTTCTCTGTTTGATTCGCTGTCCAATCTCCGCATTTGCAGAGATATCAAGCCAAACAATCTCTTGTTTGCTTATGATCCACTTCGCCAAACTGTCCGGCTGGTGATTTCAGATTTCAGTTTCCTGAAAAGAATTGGGGAGCCAGCCCCCTTCAGCTCAACAAATCACACAATCTGTGGGTGTGAATCACATTTTCTTCGTGATATCCTCTTTCCATTTTGTTAGAACACCTCTCTACATGGAATAATTCCCAACTTTTCCTTATTCACTCGATTTTTCCTGTCTTCGTTTTCTCCTCCTGCGTCTGGTGCGTCTCCCGTCTCTCCTTACTATCAGCCACCTGAAGCGATAAATCAAGAGCCTTACAACCTCCGGCTGGATATTTGGGCAGCAGGATGCGTATTTTACGAAATGCTGACTGGCGAGTTTGTTTCTTGATTCACTAACCGATTCATCAATTTGCAGACACCCTTTCGAGACCGAGTCCATGCAAGTCCTGCACAGGTTTCATTTCCCTTCGCACCCTTCTTTCATTCAGAAAAATCCGAGCTGGTCCAAATTTCAACCACCCGATTCTTGCTCCACTCATCCGCTCCTGCCCATCACTTGGCGATCTGCTCCACAAAATGTTCGCCCAAAATCCGGCCGATCGTATCGACACCCTCGGATCTCAACTCTTGAACCATCCGTATTTCACTCAAAGCCACCCACGGATCAACCCCAACACCCTCCAATTTCAGTGGATGGAATTTACTCAACTTAAAACTGGGGATTACACTCCTCAACATAACTCAGTGGTACCGCTGAGTGGTGTGGGGACACGATCGATCGACCAGAATGGTGTTCATCTTCTCCAGGTTGATTTTATTGGACGACAAACAGGAGATTTCGATCCTCGGAATCATACAATGGAGCGAGATGGTGGTGTGATGACCCAAAAGATCAAACCAGTCACCACAACTGTTCGCGTTGTTCCGGACACTTTTCAGCCCGGACAGCAAAGGAATGTCGCTCAGTTTCCGAATCCACGTCCGAAATCCACGAGAACTGCAGCTCACCAAATTCCGACTCGTCAATCACCAGAACCAGTCACTGAACCAACATCGCTCCAACAGCAGCCAGCTCAGAACCGTTTTCGACGAAAGATAGCAAAGGCGGAAGAGAAAGTGACTGTCGCATGCGAGTATTGTGGAGTGGCTGTGGAAATTGATCAGATGGACAACCATGTTCAGAAGATGCATAAGGGTGATGTGGAGGTTGGTAAAATGTTGAAGGAAGCGCAGAAGGAACGGGAAGATTTGAGGAGACAGAAAAGAGAATTAAAGGAAAGAAGAGAGCGAGAAGAGAAGGAAAGAAGAGAGCGAGAAGAGCAGATGAGAAGGGAATATGGAGTGATGGGACGAAGAGCGCCAGAAGAGCAGATGAGAAGGGAATTTGGAGTGATGGGACGAAGAGCGCCAGAAGAGCAGATGAGAAGGGAATATGGAGTGATGGGACGAAGAGCGCCAGAAGAGCAGATGAGAAGGGAATATGGAGTGATGGGACAAAGAGAGCGAGAAGAGCAGGAACGAAAAGAACGAGAAGAGAAGGAAAGAAAAGATCGAAAAAAGAAGGAACGAAGAGAACGAGAAGAGAAAGAAAGAAAAGAACAAGAAGAGAAAGTGAGAAACGAACGAGAAGAGAAAGAAAGACACAGACATGCCGTCATCACCTGCCAGTTCTGCTTCGCCTCCGTGCAACGATCAGTTTTCGTCGCGCACTTCCACCAACAACATATCACAACGCGGTACTCCGCCACACAGACTGTTTGCCCGCTTTGTGACGCAACTCTCGCCAGACGCGACTTTGCATCACATCTCCGATCGGATCATCCCTCTGCCCTTCTCTCCATCGCAGCTGCGTGTCCAATCTGCAACAATGATCGCAAATTGTCTCAAATGGTCTCTCACATGTGTCGTTGCTTCCATCGACCCAAATCAAAAAGTCCATCTCCATCAGCACTCGTCAAATGCCCTTTCTGCCAAACTGAAATGCCTTTTGTCGAATTGCTGGATCACATTGAGAATGAGGAGGCCGTTCTCCACAACTTTGAGGAAGATCATCATCCCAATCTCCGCCGAGACTGGAGTGAAATGCGCCAGCGATTGAACGATCACAGAGGGACTGAAGCAAAAAGACGTGCAGAACAACAACTGTCAGAGGTTCCGAATGGTCAGGACTTGGTGAGGATGAGTGAAGGGGGTGTGAAGAGTGATCTGAAAAATCAACAAGACGAGCCATGTCCATTCTGTGTCCACACAATCCGTCCAGACACATTCCTCTCTCATCTCGTGAATGAATGTCGACCAATAACGAAATCCGGGACTTTGTACCGTTGCCCTCTCTGTTCGGTGTCCACACTCGATGGACCACAAATCCGCGCTTTCACTTCTCCGAATCTGCTGCTTGACCATCTGAAACTGATCCATGCGGCAGAACTCACCAGAACACCTCGACACACTGACTTTGATCAGCAATGTTTCCTCTGTCGAATGAACGGTGTAGCAAGCAATCCATCCCATCTCCGATCCCATCTCGAACATAGTCATCAAAACTTGTTCTGTTCGCACTGTTTTATCATTCTCCAAACTCCGGAAGAGGTAGTTCGTCATGTGAGTGAACACCATCGACAGAGTTATCTGGAGATGACTGTGAAATGTCCATGCTGCCCTTCCAGCTATTGTCTCAAAAACATGATGAAACATGTTTGTGGGTGTCCGAATGTCTCCACTGTTCAGAATACTCAGCGTAGTTTGACCTGCCCTTTCTGTTTCCAACTGGTTCAAGCAAATTTGATCCTCGACCACATGCGGAACGACAACCTTCAGATCCACCAAATGAAGGATAGAATTGGCAAATCCTTTGACAATCAGTGGCCTGTGTGAACAATCTCTCGAAGTGCATCGATCATTCGTTCGTCATCATCGCTCTAAACCGCGGTGAATCAACAGACAAACCAGGATCCTTGTTGTTGATTCAGTCTGGGCTGGGTCACCTTCACTCGAGGAGACAGATGCCTCAGAATTCTCCGAGGACACGATTGCTTCATTGGAGCACAGGAGGTTACTTCACAGTAGAAGCGTTCTTCGAGACGATGAAATGAGATCATTCACCCTGCAGGGAACAACTCGTGTGGACTCAAGCACAATTTCTGTACAATTTCGTCACAGTCCTATTTCACCCTGTATTGTTTCATGTATACAATTCTTCACAAGTCCTTCACACAGAATCTTTGTGTCCAGATGAATGAGAAAGGCGAAGAGCCCGGTCTAATCTGATGTACCAGAACCTTTGATATAAACATTGAGAATACCCAACGTAAATCCTTAATCTCTGGTTCATTCGAAGTCGATGTTGATCAAACCAAAAATCTCTTCACTTGTCTAATGTTGCTTCTTCTTTCGGTTTGGGAAATAGCCTGGGCCTCCCAAACATCTCTCCCCATTCCACTTTCCCTCCATCTCCATCCTTCAGAGTTTATATCCTCGAAACAGGACACAAACTCGATCCAAATCCAAGCTGGAACTTTCTATGCGAATGAATTTATTTCGTGTCAAACCATTCACCTCAAAGGGAAACGTGAAACATATCTGGTCCCCTCATCATCAACAGCAAATGCAGTGATGTTTGACATGAGGAACACCACGTTCTCTCTTCATTCGACGCAACTTGTTCCAGCCCAGCATGCTTTCCGTCTTGATGAATCGTCCCTCTTGCTCCACCGAACTACAATCGTGCTGTCATCGGCCTCATCACCAATCGTGTCGAAGAATTCGCAGACAGTTCTGAACAGCGTCTCGATTTCATAGTACTGCAGATAACCCGAAATTGGAGGACAACCCGGAAAGTGCAGTTGATTGAGTGATGATTATTTTCTTCATTTCATTTCTGATACTATTATCACTTTTTTTGTGAATTGAGGAAATGTATTGATACAATGGGTCTGTTTTAAATGACTGTTTCTCCTCCTCCACTTCCGTCGACTCTCGATGCATTCAAAGCATGTTGTGACTTCTCGAAAGGGGTGTCCAAATCATAATCTCCCCCAATTGTCCTCATTGATGGCACGATCGTCCATCAATGTCAAATCCAAATTCAGCAGTTCAAGACCCTAAGCCCAGCATCAAAGACAAGAGCACTCAATTCTCTCCTTCTGGGCGAAATGCCGCAACAGAACGGCAACAGACAGTATCTCAATAAGTCGGAAGAGGAACAACTTCTACACGAGATCTTAGAGAGCATTTGCTCTGGAATTAACCCAACTTTTGCGGACATTGCGGACATGGTTGCTCTCTTTTTCTTCATTTGTTTTAGGCACACACAATCCACATCTCTCGATTTCGATTTATACCGTATGATCGGGAGCCGCCGTCCCACACATGGGTTCACTCTTGGGTGAAATCGCGAAATGAGCTCTTTTCAATGAAACCAGAAGTAATGACCCAAGCTCGAATCAATGCTATGACGAAAGAACACATACTTCCGTTTTACCACAAACTAAAACAACTGAAGGACAAAAGGATGTATCCTCCGGCACTCATCATAAATTTTGATGAAACATCACTTCTTTCTACTCAATCGGTACTCACCCACCGAGTTGGCTTACTGGAAGAAAAACAAATCTATTCAACTCCACCATCACAAATTTTTTCATGTACTATGGTATTTTTCATTGCCGAAGACGGAGAAGCCTTCACTTCACACATTCTTCTCCCGCAATCAATCCAACCGGAGCACTATCAAGCGCACAAACCAAAAGATTTCTTCATCCATCCCGCCCCACGCGGATGGATGAATAAAGAGATTCTTTCAAACATTCTACTCAAGCATCTCATTCCGGAGATTGCTAGAAGGCGAGCCCGCCTCGAATTACAGGATGCGCCCGCCCTGCTAATCTTTGATGGTCATTCGTCCCGATTTCAGCCGGATTTATGGAAGACACTCTCTGAACAGAATTGCGATTCTATTTGCTTACCGTCAAACACCTCCTCGATCACACAGCCCTGTGATCGAGGCAGGGTTGTCGGAATGACTTAGAAGTAAGTAAAATGACTTACTTTTCACTAATTCTCTCGTGACTTAAGACTAAGTCATTTTTCTTCAAAAGTAAACCATTTCATACTGTTTCACCTTTTTGTGGTCTTGATCATGAAAACAACATCTACGGTTCTTCGACAGAATCTCTAATCATACACAAATGCATTGCGATCTGATCAGAATCCTATATATCATGAGTACACATCTTTCCGGTCCAAGAGAGGCCATCAATGCAATGCTGAAAATGTCTGTGTGGGTCAGATCTTGATGTGAATGATAAGAACCTTTCATTAGAAGTTCTATCACAAAATCCTCAACATTCAGTTTACTGTTTCTGACATAGTGGGAGGACAGATTTGACAAAATGCATTCTCTATCCACAAACATGGAACTCTTCCACTCATCCTGCTTTGACTCGAAGACTGCTCCACTGACTTGCTTTCCAACAGCAGTGAGTTCAGCAACTGTTATTCGAAGATTCAGATCGGTGATCACCTTGTACGAGATCACTTCCAGAATCTGTTCGAGACAGACCAGACCACGACTGACAAGTGGTTTTTCTTCGAGTATCGTCATTCTGGTCGGGGGATACGGAGTTCTCATCGACAGACTTTGCACTATTTCGTTTATTCTCGCCCGTTATTTCCTATTTTGTGTATGTTTTATGTTCGGATGAGTATTTCTTTCCCTTCTTCCCTTTCTTCAGTTTCGCTTCAACCCTGCTCACTGCTCTGTCTGTTTCCTCTTCTCCATCGCCCAGAAGCACAATACAACGTCAGAAATGTCATTTTTTGTCACGATCATCTCATTTCATCGAAAATAGCACCATATTTTGCTCAAAAATGATCTTACAAATGTAATAACTTAGTAGTAAGTCGTTTCTCCTTACTTCTTACTTCTAAGTCATTTTTCAACGACTTAAGTCACTTCGATGGGCCCGACAACCCTGGATCGAGGAGTCAATGCTGTTTTCAAACACCACCTCAAATCCCTCTCGCCACTCCCAAGCAAAACTAAGCTTGCGGATCAACTCATCCCTTGGCTAACATCGGTCGAAACAGCTGCACAACACGCTCTCTCAAAAAAAACCATCATCAACGCATTTAAGTCAACAGGCATACCAACAGCTGATGGTTCTGTGGTATGCGGTTCCTTCAAGGAGAGAATTCAAGGTCCACCGCCCGCTAGACGAGGTTTTCCTCTCAGCGGACAATGTCTATCCTGTGAAGAAACACAAAAGGCATGGAGGGAGTACTTGACAAAAGGCGGAAAAGAGATGTTCTCAGGTGAACACACTACGACCATTCGAACTCAAGTTGAAGTTGACGAAGTTGACTTGCCACCACTGACTTCGTACAACCTTAGAAAGACAGAGGAAAAAGACTGGAAACTGCTGCTGGGAGACTCCGATACGGAGGAGAAAGAAGTGCCTGAAATCACCAAAGTTAAAGCAAAGCATCTCCGTCAAGACGGTTTCGATGAATACGAGGATGGGTCGCCAAGCGAGGACTATGCGCCAATTCAGAAAAAGAAGCGACGCAACTCTTCCGTTGACCAACCAGAAAATGCATGCAAATGGAAAAAGAAAAGCAGAAGAAAAATGAAACCGAACAAAAAGGGTATCTAAATTGTTTCGTTGAAGGCCGACCAATCCTTTCCTTCCATTGACATACACGCTCCCACCCGTCACATTTCCTTCTGTTTTAAAAACTTCTCACCACAACTCACCAATTCATCGGTGTCGACATCAACATTCGATCGTCCGACCCCTTCCTAAAGCTCCTCCACGACCTGCCCAACACATTCACCTGCCTGTCCGAGCTTATCTCCACCCACAACAGCTGTCCTGCCGCCGACGCTCTGTTCGTCAGATTCACAATGTCAATCACCAACATTCGAGTCGGTCGCCATCATCGACCTCAATCGCTGCACAACCTGACTCGACTGCGAACACACCCACGTCGCTCTCCATCTTCCCTCCGAACAGCCCCGTCCAAGTATCCACAACACTTTCCCGAATCGCCTCGCGTGTCGCCATCCCGCACATCAACACACTTCCTCATTTCACATCCCCGAACTTTCTTTGGAGCCTCTCGAGGCGTTGATCGACATGCCGAAGGGCTTACTCCTTTCGACGCTCAGACTCGTCCGGCCCTTCCTTCAAAGCGACCCTGTCTAGCTCCAAACCGCACTGGGGAAGATTATCTCGGTTCTCGCGGTCATCGTCCCGTTTCTCATCGTCCGATCGCTTCTGATGATTACGAAAGTCGCACAACAGCAGAACAAATTCTTCCCCTCGGTCCCTTCGGACATGGTGCAGAAACGTTCATAATGATGATCGAGCGGTCTCTCGACAGCCTCGCCACAAAAGGCGAGTTTGAGCTTGGTCAGCACACACACTCCTCCGAACCATCAACCTCCCTGTTCCGTCGACCTTTCCACCTCGTCCGATCGGAAGTCGACTCAGTTTTGGCTTCCAGTGAATATGCACTCGGAGACAGTGCCCATCTCCGTTTTCAGTCGACTCGCACATCCACACACACCTCGACAGTACGCTTTTCCTGTTCTCCGCCCTTCCATCTTCTCCCCAATCTTCACGAAACCACACCGAAGAACTCCTATACAAAATACACGTCACACAACTACCGAACTTGTCCGTTCTGCCTTGGACAAAAGCTGAACAAGCAGTTATGTCCGTTTGCTGTGCCTCCAAAGAACCAGCCCACGTCTGCCACCTCTCCGTCGTCTACACAGAAGTACACGACCTAGTCCCCACGCAGCAACGCGTTCAACTCTCTCCTCCCCATCCTCCCCCAATTCCAGTCTCCCATTTCACCTGCACGACACACACGCAGTCATTCATTCGGAGCTAAATCCGAAATGAGCTTCGATCTCATCTCGCATGTCCCTCCGAGCATGGACCAGGCGTCGATCATCAACGTATCTGAACACGACGCCACTACAAAGCTGATGAAATCAGCATCGACAGACTCGCTCTCTCCCCTCAACTTCCCTCGATCGAAGAAGAACTCCCCACTCTTCGCAGATTTGGGTGATGCACCTGATTCGCTTTCGTTCAAAACACGAAGACCGAAAACTGGTCTCTCCTCCGTCTCATACAGCAGACCACAGTGAAGAAGGTAATCTTTGTCTCGCCGAAACTCTCACCTCTCGTCAAGCCATCGACATTCAAGATGCTTCGTCGGGATGCAGAGAAGACACATGAGTCCAGTCGACTCAAACGAAGAGCATCAAACGTTCCTGCTGGACAGCATAATTCTGATCACCACTCTGATTCGTCGGAGCCACAACGACTGCCAGACCCCCTCCACTCGCCAGAATCAAGTCAAGGATCTCCCACCGAAAGAAGAAGGCAGAAAAAGAAAACGAAAGGGAACGAGAATGTTCTTACACAAACCGAAGCTCCCACTCCATTGAGATAGTAGTCCGTGAAGTGGCCCATAGGTCGTAAATGACAAATAGCATTCAATTGTAATTATTCTCCAAATTAGATTCATTATTTAAGCTTTGCACTTCTTTTTCTCGAATCAGGGCGAACCAATGATCCGAGAAACTTCCGCTTTCGCGGAGGGAGAGGGAGCAAAGGCCCTTGGGCCTGGCACAATCTTGGGGACAGGTCGTGAAACTCGTGGGAGCTTCGGTTTGTGTAAGAGGAGCTCCCTTACCAGTTGCTCCTCACAAACCTTCAGCTCCCACTCCATTGAGAGTTGAAAAGAACCTAATTCAGAACGAAGAACGACAGGATGAGGCAAAGAAAAACAACATATCTCTTCAAAATGGACCGTGACACCACGTTTAGTGGCTGGAGCCAAGATTTGGCGCAGCCTGTTCCTGTGTATGTCTGTCTGCTTTCTAATCTGATGCAAGTTCACTCATGAATAGTGTCCGTGAAGAGGAATGTTCCTTCACCAGACTTTGAGAGAGAAAGTTCCCTTTCAATGTGTGCCTTCTTCGCTGAGATTGACTCTTTGTCATACTACGCCACACCGAGGCCTCCACAAGAGGCGAGAGGCTGATTGTTCGCTCCACTGATCATACGACCCCATCCGATCCCGACGTATCCCACTCAGAAACTGAAAGCGAGTTCTGCTCCCTCAGCCAGTTCTGATTCCATTCTGGCTCAAACTCTGGATTCCACAGCGAGCTTCCGACTGAAAGAAAGCAGTTCGAGCAAATAGCGGATGCTGCGTCGGAGATAGAGCAAAACCGACGGGGTTCTACACACGAAGACGCTGACATCTGAATCAGCCAGGCCGAGAGACACTGTGGAGGGGGAGACACGAGTGTATCGTCTATCTTGAGACTCCTTTTTGTGGTGGATGGCTTGATTCGGATCGAATGGCGGACCAACAGGAACTCAGAATGGGAGCGTATTGCGGTTTTGTTCTTTTTGAGTTCGGCAATAACGTTTTCATCGAGACGAGGAGGGAGGATGATCGAGAGAGGGGAAGAAGGTGGTGTTGTGGCGAGTGGATGAAGGAGTTGGAGTTCTGCCTGGACACATTCCTCAACTGGCGTCAATTCCCACTTCTCAGGAAAAGACACAAAAGAATCATTTTTGACATCATCTCTCTTCTCCAGCTGAGGAGAAGCAACTCGTTGAGGTGTCTGTGTTTGTGGTTGGAGTGGGACGACAGGTGGAGGGGGTGTTGGTTGTGGCTTGTCTTGAGATGAAGATGGTTGGGCTTGGATTGGAGAGTCGATTGGCGAGGCAGCTGTCGAGATGCTGGGTCTCTTTGTCAAATGAACGGTTGGAGTATCAGTTGGCAGCAGATCTTCCGATTTTCCATCTTTCTTGACATTTGTTGGCCATGACTCGATAATGAGGGAACTGTTCCTGAGTTTGTCCGAGTCAATGAACGGCTGCCATGAATCGAGAGAACCGAAGGTGATGGCTTCCTGCATGTCAATTGAGTTCGCGATTGATAGTGAAACGAAGGCGATCGAACGAAGTCAGTTTTGTTATTTCCATCTATGTGACCGTGTACTGTAGTTCTTCTTTCACAAGCGGAGAGGCACAGTTTACTGAGGTATTGCTTTGAGGATTGGAGATGCTTTGTCTGTTCCAGTTCAGCACGTGACCCGATTAGATATGTCAGAATAATGACTTCCTGTACGAAGAAGGAAGGTTAATGTTCAACATGATGGAATGACGTCTTTGCAATCCTCGACTGTGATTCTCTTCGTGGAAGATCTCCCAAATTCTCTGTCCCTCCAGGTGAATCCAATGCTTGAGATGGGGCATACAAGAATCCATCGACGAGGTTCGCGTTCCCCTAAATATCCAAGAGATGATTAGTGAAGTTCACGATGTTTGCCATTGTTGGGTGAGTTCGTCACATGTGCAGATATCAACCTCGGCTCCTCCCTAGAGAAAAACAGAACTTCGAGTTTCCGAGGAGAATCGCTTCTGTGGATACGATTAGCTATGTCGTTTTCTGAAGATCGTGCGTGAAGTCATTGAGATCAGCTCGACATCGATTGTTCGAAAATGTCAACGTCCGTTGATGTACTCGGGTTGAGACAGGATCCTTTGAAACACATGAGGCGATTAAGCTCAGGTGATCGGATCAACTTTGAAAGGTGTTCAATGGCTAACGCTTCCGACCTGTTGAACGTCGGTGCCTCAACGAGACTCCCGAAGAAGCTGTCAAACTTATCTCAACCATCGTCCTTGTCTTTGTGTCTGTCGATGCTAGCCTTTTGAGATTCTTCGTCGGAGTGTCCTGATAGTAGAGATAACCCACAAGGTCAGGCAGGACACAAGAAGTCAGTTGATCGTTACGTTTGAGACAATTCTGATACGCAACTCGACGATGGCTGCTTAAACGAAAAATGGCCTGTTTACATTCGACATTAATTGCTGGAAACCACTCATGCTGGGTCTTGTCAGACTTTAGCTTAGAGGAAGTCAAAGATTCAGTCACCTTTGAGGGCAGGATTCATCTGACCGGAAGGTCTTCGACTTGTGAGCTATTGTTGAGGAACAGGGTGGACAGTATGCAAGGATTCCTGATCTCCTTCAATTCCTGGTTTGTCCGAGTTATCTGTTAACGTTTCATAGCGGCAGTCGCACCAGAATCCTCTTCCTGGGAGGATGACGATTGAGGGATCGACAATCCCATGAAAAAATAAACTCGAGGAAAGAGAGTGATCGTATCCGACTGGAGAAACTGAAGGAGTTGTCTAATGAACCTGTATCCAGTGGCCAAGAAGGACGGAAAGACAACTTGGTGGAGAATGTTGCAAGACACATGAATGCTGCTGTCATACCGATGTCGAGGGGGAAAGGACAGCCATAGAAAGTGGTGGAAATGCGGCCGAGTCATCCGAGTCTTCCACAGATGTCTTCACGTTCCCTTGACCATCGTGGGGCCGATACGGAGGAGTTCAGAGCATATCGATGAAGCATCGCCATTCTTGTGGTTGATGCTACATCAGCGAGTAAGGATGTGTCAGCATCGGGCTTCATCCTTCGTAATTCGTCGGTGAGTCTGATTCGAACCGAAAACAGGGTCAGTCGCCAATCAATGAGTCAGACAAATTGCACTCTCCGTAACTTCCATGTTTGGACGACGCGTATTCACCACTGCGGACGGCAGTTTTAACAGGCATCAGATCCCTTGTGCATAATCCGTTCTATTCTTGTAGAACTGCTTCGGACGAGCGCTTCATACTTCATCGACATTACCAACCCCTGTGATTGAAGAAGTTGGGAGGGATAGTTGCCTAAGTTCCTGAATCACCTTTCACTCCCCCATTTTTAATGTGTTCCGAACTCATCGAAGTTCGAGGTTGATCGCGAATGGTGATGTCACTGCTAATTCTGTTTCCTTCCTTGCGGTGATGTGCTGCTCTTTCCTTCTCTGATGTACAATGTTTCATGACTTATCGAAGAAGCTTTCGTGAGAGCTCAACTTCACTAGAATCTGAGATAATTGAATTCCAGCTCTCCCACACGACGAGGAGAAGACTTGTTGGGCGTTCCTCGGGCTAAAATATGTGTTGTTATCTCTGCATTGGAATTCGTTGTCCACATTCGATGGGCAACTTGTGGATCCGTGATAAGCCTCTTCCAGATGATAATATCCCGCTACTGAATATCATTTGATGTGAATGTGCCACTGACATTCTTTAAGATGTGGTCGTGATTATCAAAATCGGTTGAAGGTGCCAGGACGAAGAACGGGGTGGCTTGCTGCCCATTCGTGCGATAGAAAGAACCCGTCTTGAGTTTTATGCCAATATAGGTGACAAAAATTGACCGGGGTGGTGGCCTGTCTTGAAGTAATGATGGATGTAGGCTCACAGGCGTCATTTCTGAAACTTGGAATGTCGGATGGAAATGGTTCAATCATCACGACTCAACTGATGCTAACAAACAAATCCGGTCTCAACTGAACAAATCATGGGTTGATATGTTCCTCCTTGCGACAGTGTCGCATAAAATCTTGAGCTTTCTGTCGTTTGGGTTGTGATGACGATATCATAGAAACTGGCGACATTGACCGTTCAGGTATGCAAATAATTGGTTGCTTGACTTGGATGGATGATATTTGCGTTGTTTCCTAATCAGCTTCAAGGACTTAATGATCGATGAAAATGAGGTGAGTTGCTTGATGATGCGTAACTATTTAATGTTCTTGAGGTTTTGATTCATCGTGTTATTATCGTTTTGTACCGCTCGCTGGAGTATTCTTCTTATATCGATCGGAGAACAGTCGACTTGGCGAAACTTTGTCTGATCTTGTGAACACTGTTTTGAGCTGCTTTTTAACTTTTGTCATCATCCAGAGAGTCAATGTGAATGCTTGCTTAACTGAGAGTTGACTGGACAGTGTTTTGGAGTAACAATTTTGGTCAGTGCTGAAGAAAAGGTTGATGATATCAGTCTTCGGTTTGTTTTCGTGTACAGGACGTACATCGTCGGGAGTTTCGGAAGCAACTCATGAAAGGAAATAACCGTGGATTTCCTGCACCAGCGGGATTGAAAATCTGGTATTGTTGAATCTATTTGGATTGTAAGGACCTATGGGCCACTTCACGGACTACTATCTCAATGGAGTGGGAGCTGAAGGTTTGTGAGGAGCAACTGGTAAGGGAGCTCCTCTGGAAACCTTCTTCATAAACGAGTTTCAAGATGACTCCAACAAATCGTCAGACAGCTCAACACCTTCCGAGTCTGAGGAGTCGATCGAGCAGAGAATGAACGACGAAATTATGTTTATCTCGACCCACCCAGGCTCTCCCTCGTATTCCTCGCTCGACGACTCCGACGTCGAGCAGAACGGGAAGCAGGAGCGCCTCTTTGAAGTCGACTCATTCGCCACGTCTGAAGAGAGCTCGTCATTCTCCGACAATGTGACTCTCAACTCGCCAAGCAAAAGGGACGGTGTCAGAATTGACTTTCCGAGCAATGACGACCAAACGATGGAGACGGAAGAGAATTTTGGGATGGTTGATTCGGTGAAGAACCCGCCGGTGACACAGACGAAGAAGAGGAGGGAAAAGGACATCATGAAGCAACTCGGAACACGCATCGTGCTGTACCCCGACGAGAACTTCATCTTTCATCCAAACAACGTCAACCACGACACCATCTTCACTCTGACAACAGTGGAACATCCACTCACGTTCTCCTTCTTCCTCCCCTCGTTCACCTCACTCTTCCTCGACCAACGCCAGCCTATCTCGATTGACTCGTTCCATCATTCGCTCTTCGCCATGAACCAGGTGTTGGATGTCCGTGTCAGAAACATCTTTCGCTTCCCACTTTTCCAGAACGATGTGGTCTCCCTCGTCCACCGAATGTTGACATCACTCAGCCCCTTCATCCGCATCTTCGGAGTGGAGGTGGTTGGAACACTCATCCATCGCCTCATGTTCTTCCTCACCACAAACACTGCCCGCCTCTCCCTACTTCTCGAAGACCAAGCGGGCGTGGCTCTCGTCGAGAGTCTGCATTCGTCTCTCCTCACCCTCTTCTCCACTCTGCGCCTCATCATCCGCTGCAACCCGTACACCGACGCCAAACAAACATCCCTCATTCTTCTCCACAATTCCTGCAATGCAAACTATGCTGAACTCCTCCACACTCTTCGGGAGAGGATCCTGACAGTGATCATCCTCTCTGCGGGAGACCTGCTGGCGTCTGTCGACTTCCCCGATGATCTCATCGAGCCAAGCAACGAATGGTTTGTCGATCCATCGAAGAAGACGGAGGAGATCACCGAGTCGTGGGGATGTTCCTGTTTCGGGCGACACAGGAAGTCTTTCCCCTCGTTCAGGATGGATTGAATCAACTTGTCGCGACAGTGAAGATGTCACAAGGAAAGACTCCGCCCAGCTGTTCCTGTTGACTGGAGAGACACTCCAAATCACGTCCTGTTCCTTCTCTCCTTTCCTCATTCTTCTTTTTTTGTGGTTCTCCATCTCAATCGAAGACATCAATCTGGACTTCTTCGAATGTCCAAACCAGGATACGCGGATCCGTTTCCTGTGTGGAGGCTTCGGACACGTTTGACTTCAAGGCAGTCTGTCGCACGAGGCTTCAAAGTGTATGGAAAAGGCATCGGTTAGGGGATTGTGGGAACTACTTTCAAGCCTGTCGTTGGAATAATCAATCTTGCATCGAGGACGATCGAATTGATTATGATTCAATTGCTTATCACTTCTTATTTTGGCTTGTTGTGATAATATTTGCCTGAATTTCACCAAATGCATTCAAAGAGGCGTGGTATTCATCAAACATCAGAGAGAGATGAAGTGATCAAACCTCAATACAGAATTTTTGGAGAACACTCTTGCTACAACACAAGTCTACGCAGTTTTAATCCAATTTTTCTTAAATTTCATGTACTCGTTCTTTGTTCTCTTTCATTCTTCGGGTTCATGATCAATTTCGGGTTATAGGCAGTACTATCAACAAATCGTCCAGATCATCCTCTTCACACTCTGGTGAACTCCGATGCCACTAACAACCATGCAACAATGACAGGGACAACAATATGCAATTTTGTAGTTTGTCCCAATTCTCCGATTCTGGCCACCGTCGAAACACCTCAAACAATCTCCTCTTGTGTACTCGCGAATCTGACCCAGCCTGAGATGTCCACCAATGACCAGATATCCTCCAAGCCTTGCGAAGTGGTGATGGCAGGAAGTTCAGTTGTGTCTGTGGAGAACCCGCTGTATGGTTGTGTTGTTCCGAACATCAACACCGCTGGCTCCTTCTTCTTCCTCAACTCCTCCTTCACCCGTGCATCAGCTTCATATGGCCCTTCAACGTACACAAATGATAACAAATCTGATATTGACGTGAATTTAAACACGCTCACTCTTAACACTTGCACGTTCACTGGTTGTACTTCAGAAAAGGAAGGCGGAGCATTTCACTACAAGCGAGTCAACGGTGAATTGACAGTGAAACACTGCAGATTTACGTCGTGCCAGTCAGAAGGTGATGGCGGGGCCTTCCGAGCAGCTGCTGGAAAATCCACCCTTCTCGACGATTCAAGATTCGATGACTGTCGCAGTGTCGGAATATGCGGCGGAGTTGTATTGAATGTTGCCCTTGAGAACTGTCAAGCCACAAATAACAACTTCACAGGCTGTTACGGATTCAGCGGGTCAGCACTCCACAGAAATTGCGAGAACGCCGGTGAAATTACGTTGATCACTGAAAATCGTTTCGTCGGATGTATTAGCAAAGGCGGATCGGACTATACCACCATTGCCACGTCAGGTGTCATGCAGATCAGTCGTTCAATGGCGGTTGTTTTTTCGAGCAATCTCTTCCAGAACAATCAAGTTGGAACTGATAAATGGATCGCGGCAGTACATCATATTGTATTTTTGGACATTTTAGCCGAATACAATGATGAATCTGACAATATTGCACTGGGCGTCCCAGCCGATCAGAATAATCGCCTCACTTTGATTATCCACTACCTGTATGAGACAGTGCCTCTTTCTCAACCGTGGCGTTTCTCCGGATCGCAATGGTGTACTTCCGACCCCTCTTCAAGTCCAACAGGCACTGGAACAGACCTTATTGTCTCTCTGGTGCATTCTTCGCCTGGAAAGTTTTTGATAACAACTTCATTTGTTGGCACGCATGCTCTTCAACTGGCTGAACGCGTCACAATCACAGCAACTCTATCTCTGGACCTGTCTGCATGCAAGAAAGCTGGAATTGCTAAACTGGAAACCAGAAGCAAGTTGACAGCCCAATTCTCATCGCTCGCCTTCTCCTCCTCTCCCATCACTCAGGATCTGTTCGTTGTTGATTCGTCCTCGCTCATCCTCACGTCTTCAACAATCCCAACGATGGAGTTTGAATCGACAAGTGTTCTCTGCGTGAGAGGCGACTCAACAGTCCAAGTGAACAGTATCACCACAAACACCATCTCCCAAACAGACGCCTCGGCTGTTGGGGGATGCTTCCTTCGAGTGGAGGACAGCTCTCCAGCCACAATCACTGTCACTGGTTCCACTTTTGGGGGATGTTCGACGACAGGAAGTGGAGGATGGGGATGGTGTGATTTTGGGGAGGGAGGGAAGTTGGAGGTGAGTGGCACAACGTTCTTAGCCTGCACAGCAACTGGAAAAGGAACTATTCTTTTTGTCTCCCACCCATCTCTGTCGACATGTCTCTCAGCAACAA
Source organism: Blattamonas nauphoetae (assembly GCA_033064195.1). NCBI lineage: Eukaryota > Preaxostyla > Oxymonadida > Blattamonas > Blattamonas nauphoetae. The sequence goes on along the minus strand of JARBJD010000066.1, from coordinate 184,788 downwards.
CTCGTTCCTGTCTCGGTATTCCATCAGAACTCCCAACAACGAAATCAGAGACCGATCCATTTGTCTCACTTGTCTATGCGACAAGCGTAGATGATTGGAAGGGATCGATTCTCTTCCATCTCTTCCCTCACACGACAGAAGATGGACCTGTTCACCTCCACTCGCAAGGATTCTCGGGATCAGATTGTGGGAAACTCCAACTTCCCTGCCTCTCTCTCGACGACTCTCTGGCATCTTTGAAGGATGATCGGACGATCTTCTTCGACACGTCTTACGATCTCAAATTTGGGTTGAGCCGCTCCATCACACAAGATCTGTCGCTCACATCTGGCAGTCCAATCAAGGCACTCTTGTTGTTCTCGTCGGATCCAATTCATCTGAGGAACGGCTGCCTCTCATTCTCTTCCATCACTCTCCAAGTTCCTTCCCTCATTTCTTCGTCGTTGTTCGTCATCGCTGGAGGGACACTTCAGTTTTCGTCGACAACGACTCTCGTTAACCCTGCCACAGCATCTCTTCATGTTGCTCCTCTCATCGATATTTCAAGTGGGCAATTCGTCGTTGATTCTTCAGTGCTTGATTTTTCGACGAAGCTGGCAATGTCCGGAGCATCGATAGTCTCACAAACTGGAGGGAATGTGAACTGGAAAGGAGTTGCTCTGTCGAATGTGGAATGTTCAACCGATGAAGACTCAAAGTGTGGCTCGCCCATCACCTCATCTCAATCCGATGGATGCTTGCTATCGATTGGAGATGAGGGAAAGGAGACATCGTTCACGAATTGTGGATCGGAAGGGGATGGAGGAGTGCTGAACGTGAAGATCGTGAGCACTGGCTCGCTGTCGATCGCCAACACAGTCTTCAAGAAATGCTGTTCATCGCAGAATGGAGGAGTCTTGTTTTTGGACTTGACCGGCGCAACATCGTCCTCAGCGTATTCCTTCTCTCAACTGACATTCGGAGCGCCCGGAAGCTCGGATGCTTGCACAGCAGCTGAAAAGGGTGAACACGTGTTCTTTGCTGTTGCCGAAGGACAAGCCGAAGCGTTGCTAACTCCGCTCAAAACACAATCATTCATCCCGTCCAGTCCCGCAGACAGCACTTCGTTCAACACAACTGAACTCTCCCTGTTGGAATTCAAAGAAGGAAGTGTCGATGCGAGATCGGTCCTGTTTCTCTTCTTCAAAGAAATCTCGAATGTGGTTGTGGATGGGACAGAGAATGTTGGGCTTGCTGATCCGCTGTGTGGACATGCCTATCTTCCGTGTGGGAGTGTGACTGGTGGATATCACAACGCTGGTTTGAACGAGGGGAAACAAGGAAGTGTTTTGATGAGGACAGATGTCTCGCTTTCGGAGAAGCTGACGACAACGGACAAAGAAGTGACGATGAAGGGAGCTGAAGGAAAGAAGCTGACCCTCTCAGCCGACGGTCAGTTCGAAGTTACCACAGGCACAATGACATTCTCTTCCATCACTCTCCAAGTTCCTTCACTCGTTTCGTCATCGTTGTTCGTCATCGCTGGAGGGACACTTCAGTTTTCGTCGACAACGACTCTCGTTAACCCTGCCACAGCATCTCTTCATGTTGCTCCTCTCATCGATATTTCAAGTGGGCAATTCGTCGTTGATTCTTCAGTGCTTGATTTTTCGACGAAGCTGGCAATGTCCGGAGCATCGATAGTCTCACAAACTGGAGGGAATGTGAACTGGAAAGGAGTTGCTCTGTCGAATGTGGAATGTTCAACCGATGAAGACTCAAAGTGTGGCTCGCCCATCACCTCATCTCAATCCGATGGATGCTTGCTATCGATTGGAGATGAGGGAAAGGAGACATCGTTCACGAATTGTGGATCGGAAGGGGATGGAGGAGTGCTGAACGTGAAGATCGTGAGCACTGGCTCGCTGTCGATCGCCAACACAGTCTTCAAGAAATGCTGTTCATCGCAGAATGGAGGAGTCTTGTTTTTGGACTTGACCGGCGCAACATCGTCCTCAGCGTATTCCTTCTCTCAACTGACATTCGGAGCGCCCGGAAGCTCGGATGCTTGCACAGCAGCTGAAAAGGGTGAACACGTGTTCTTTGCTGTTGCCGAAGGACAAGCCGAAGCGTTGCTAACTCCGCTCAAAACACAATCATTCATCCCGTCCAGTCCCGCAGACAGCACTTCGTTCAACACAACTGAACTCTCCCTGTTGGAATTCAAAGAAGGAAGTGTCGATGCGAGATCGGTCCTGTTTCTCTTCTTCAAAGAAATCTCGAATGTGGTTGTGGATGGGACAGAGAATGTTGGGCTTGCTGATCCGCTGTGTGGACATGCCTATCTTCCGTGTGGGAGTGTGACTGGTGGATATCACAACGCTGGTTTGAACGAGGGGAAACAAGGAAGTGTTTTGATGAGGACAGATGTCTCGCTTTCGGAGAAGCTGACGACAACGGACAAAGAAGTGACGATGAAGGGAGCTGAAGGAAAGAAGCTGACCCTCTCAGCCGACGGTCAGTTCGAAGTTTCCGCTGGCTCACTGACATTCTCGTCGATCACTCTCCAACTCACTATCCCTCTCTCATTCACTCCGTTCGTCGTGAATGGAGGTCAATTGACGATGACTGCAACCTCATCTCTCACTCATGCAGGCACGCCTACCTCTCCAACAGTTCTCGCCGAATGTTTGTTTTATGTCACATTTGGCTCGCTCAACATCACTGGAAGCAACACGACGCCACAACAATTCTTGTCATTCTCAGCCCAGACTCTCGACAGCTGCCTGATCCGTGTTGACACTAGTCAACTCTCCAATTCTGAATCATCTCTCGAACTAGTACACTGCGAGTTCACCAACAATGTTGGGTCGTCAGCGGGAGTGATCTCGCTGTCTGGATCAGCTGGAGGAAGTCTGAAAATGGATCATTGCTTCTTCGCTGCGAACCTTGGTTCGACATCAAAAGATGTTCTCATTTTGGGTGGATGGGCCGAACAGGTGTCATCATCGACGATTGTTGACTGTTATTCGGAAAGTGATCTGAACCATCTCGTTGTGAAAGGGACGCCAATGAACGCATTCATCCCTTTCTCCGTTCTGTTTGTGCATCCGACCCTTTCTGATGACTCATCGTGCAACCAGCCAACTGTTTCTTGTTCGACAATCCTGAACAGTCTGACGCACTGCACGCAGACAGAGCCAGATTCGGGAATGCCCATACTTCGAACAATCGAAATGAAGACCAACCAGAAAGAGAGCACAACACTCGCGATCGGAACAAAGAGCGTGATCATCAAAGCATCATCGACTGATGTCGTTCTGACTTGGGCACCTCTGCCACCGTCGTCGCTTCTGACAGTCTCGACAGGTTCAGCGTCTCTCGTCGGCTTCGTTCTCTCGCTCCCATCCGATCAATCAACACCCATTCTCGTTCTGTCTGGAGCAGGTGAACTGAAACTCAACAACATCAAATTGGATGGTGCGAATCCAGCTCGAAATGGAGACACTCTTGTTTTGGCCTCGTCGTTCATCGAAACCAAAAGCGAAATCAAAACTGACTCGCTCTCTCTCGTCTCTGTGAATGTGTCGAACATCAACCTCGCCAATCATCCTCTCATCTTGACGAATGGGAAAGTGGAAATGGACTCGTGCTTGTTTGAGAACATTGCTCGTTCTGAGGACGATGGGAAAGCGAAAGCGAGTGTTCTTCAATCGACACTTTCTTCATCGACTGACATATTGGTGAAGAACACTGAATTCACCTCGTGCGTTGGCAATAACGAAGAGAGGTGGATTGAGCTCTGTCCAACGACGACGATGGCATTCTCAGCTTCACAATTTGAAGGGTCGTTCTCCGCTTCATCTCCACACCTCGCGTTTTCTGTGAACAATCCCCAAAAAGTGTCCTATGCCCAGTTCAACCCTTATTCGCTTCTTTACGAGTTCCACCATGCCAACTCAACGCAGATTGTGGTTTGGAGTGAGAAGAGTGTGGAAGACCATCCGCTGTGTGGGAATGTGAGCATGCCCTGTCTGACTGTGAACGACGGAATCAGATTGACGAAGGTTTGGTCAGTGGAAGTATCCAACACCGGAATGCTGAACAGCACAATCGACGTCACATCGACTCCTCTCACCCTGACTGGACAGAACACACACTCAACCCTCGTGTTTGTGGGACAAAGCCAAATTCTGAACTCGCACGAAACATTCGGACGATTGGTCCAACTGTCACGACTTGTGCTGGATCTCTCTCAATCGACTCTGGTCGACGATTCTGTTTTTGTGATTGAAGCCGGTTCTCTGGAAATCACAAAATGTTCACTCGTCTCCACAAACAACATCTCATTCACGATCATCAACTCCAAAACAACGGTCCAGATTGATGAACTCACTCTGACCAAACTCAACTTCTCTACCACTCCATTCATCTTCTCGTCTTCAGATCTCGTCACCCTGAACAAAGTCAAAATTGACCACTCCCACGTCTCAACTCTCTTTTCATGTTCAGCAGTCACATCACTTGAGATTGAGTCTAGCCACTTCACAGGAATCACTCAGCCACTCACTCGGAATGAGGAAGAACTTTGTGGATGGTCGACCGGACTGATTTCGCTGACAGACACAAACTGCACACTGCGAAGCTCGTCGTTTGTTGATCTGGACGATGGAGGGCTGATTGTGTCGGATTCTGAGCTGCACATTGAATCGAGCACATTCCACGACAACACCCCAAACGACGCAGTGTTTGTGTCAGCTCGAAAGAACATTGCTTGTGTTGGAGAGAGTGTTGTGGTTGTTGGGAGTCTTTCTGGAGGAGATGGAGTCGAATCGTCTTCTCTTTGGATCTCGACAAACGAGAGCTGTCTCGTGATGAAGGAAGGGAAGGAACACCTCTCACCTCTTTTCATCCCAACATTCGACTCGAACAACTCGAAAGTGACAGCCGAGAACAACACATTCACGCTCTCACTGAGCGGATCACTCCTGATTCCCTGTGGTCTGTATTTTGTGGTTTATGAGGTTGGAGTTGGAGGAGAAGGTGTTCGCGGGAAGACCGTACACGTTCCTCTGACAAAGGCGACGGATCGAACTGAAGTGTCGCTCAAACTGAACCTCACCCAGAACGAAATTGATCTGAACTCGAAGTTTGAATGGAGACTGACATTGGGATACGGAAATGAATGTGAGACAAGCGAGAGCATTCTTGTGAAGCAGAGTTTGGCTGCTGAACGAAAGGCACTCACCACTCGAATGATGAAATGGCTGATTCCCGTCATAGTTGCATCTACTGCTCTTCTCATCCTCATTTTCTTCGTCGTCATTTGTTGTCACCGCAGAAGAAAGAACAAAACCAAACAGCCCAACCAGGAACAACTTCAAGAAATCGACGACATTCCCGAAGAGAAGATAGAAGAAGCAGAATTCATCCTCAATCAGCACACGACCACACATGTGGAAGCAGGTGCAGAAGTGACAAATTGTGTCGTGAAAACGAATGCAACAGGATTCACACAGAAACTGAGCATGGAAGAGAACAGGGAGAAAGAAGGGTTTATGGAGATGGTGAAAGTGGTGAAATGTGAGGATCCAGTTGAAGTGGTGATGGTGAACAAAAAGAACACGCTTTTCAACATTCTCCACAAAGACAAGACCCAACTGCCCATTTCGAAAGTTGAACTTCAGAAGAAGATTGTGAAGGGGTTGGCGTATTTGGGGACAATCGATCCAACAGCACCGATTCTGAAGAATCTGTCGACACACTGGATTCTGATTGATGCATCCGGGAATCCAGCATTCCTGCGACAAGACGACGCCACACAGAACGTTTCAGCAGCGAACAACCACAAACCATCGCACATCGATCGTTCTGTTAAACACACAGCCGATCCACACCCTCCACCTGACAAAACCGGATGGGAAGACGTAATCCAACCAGAACCACACAATCCTCTCACTCAGAACGGAAGCATGGACACCGTCCAATCACAGGCGAATTCTTTTTTCGGGTTGGGTCCCGCATCGGTGAGGAATGCGGGGATGTCGGAAGCGATTCGATGGCAAGCACCTGAACAGGAGAATGGGCGAGAGGGATACGACGCGTGCAAAGCAGCGGTGTTCCGACTTGGGCTTGTGTTGTGGGAGGTTGAGACAGGGAAAGTTCCATTTGGAGAACAAGATGCTGTGAATGCGTCTCGTCAGCTGTGCACAGGAACACAGCCTGTGATGGAAGGAGTGGGGGAGGATTTAGAGGAGTTGATCAAACAGTGCCTCGTCTTGGATCCGAAATCGCGTCTGTCGCTTTTGGAAGTGGCCGAGTTCTTCTTCAACAAAAACGAGCTCACATTCGGTCAATCAAAGGCAATCCAGCCTCCTCTCAAACAGCAGCCAGTCATCTCACTCTGACCATGCCTCAATTGTCGCCACAACAACACCACACACCATCTTGTCCAACTAAAATGGAAATTCCACTTCATCGTTGACACACCTACCATCAACCGCGATTGCTTCCAACACCACTTCATTCTCTCGACCAAACGAGGACACAGCCACATCCAACTCGTTAGGTCCACATTTAAAATTACCTTCTTTATTTCTGATGACTATCTCTCTCGATTCCTTCACTCGAAGGACGAACAAACACGAACAGACAGTTTCTGTCACCTCTTTGCCCCACCTGACAATTTAAGAGTCTGACAGACACAGTCAGACGCATTATCCATTTCACTTTCCGTCCAAACATTGTCCCAGCACAGTGTATGAACCTCTGACAAGGTCGGCTGAACGTGTCGTCACGTCACTTCTTTGTTTTCTGATCATGATTTGACATCATCTTCATTTTATCTCCTCGTTCATCGTCTAAGCAATGTCCATCTTTACTCGTCTTTGTTCATCGACACTCAGCTCTCCATCCATCAGTCTCATCCTTTTCTCCAACGCCAGTAAGCCTGTCTATGTCTCCACTGCAAAACCATCTTCACTTCACCTCAGCGAGACCACACAGGCAGGCTGGTCTGTCACTTCGCATCTCATCATCTCACACTCGTCTGCGAGTGATTCGCGTTCGAGTGTCGTGTTGGCATTGATCCTAAACATCGCAGACTGCAGAATCGTGGATTTGCTGCCGTGTCTGCTGATTGCTTGTTGCTGTTTGGAGCCCCCGTCTGTGTGTGGCTCTGCGACGAGTCCTGTCTTCTGTTTTGTCTTCATTTGAGATTCCATCTCTCTTTTTTCTTTGTTTGTTCATTTCATTTGATCCCACATCACTCAGAACACGCTATCTCGTTCATTCTTTTCAATTTCATGGTTGTCAATTGAGAAACTGCTATGATTGGACTATATCGCTGAAGTGGACTAAAGAAGGAGGTGGGAAAGTGGAGAAGAACCCAAAATGATGATTGAGTGAAAAATGTGGAGAAAATGAGGTTAAAACGAGCCGTCGTCACCTAAGACTCCTCAAGTCCATTGATCGGAATTCGACGGAGCAGACTGGTTATCAAGTTCAGGACGAACAGGAGGTGGAGGATTGTCTGGTCCAAATGGAATGATATCCCCATCAAATCGAGGACGAGGGAACCTACCAAATGGAGGGTGCCGAACACCATCAATTCCACCCATTCCCGCCTGACGATTGACTTGTCCCATTCGAGGCAGCGGAGGACCTAACATTCCATCTAGAGGACGAGGAAATGCATCCCCTCCAAAATCACCAAATGGATGCCGAAGCACACCAAATTGGGGATTGATTGGGGCAGGAGGGTTGTTTAGTGGCTGAGGAAGAGGGCGACCAACCGCACCGCGAGGAGGGATGAGTTGTGGAGGAGGAAGGTTTGGTGGACGGATCACTGGACGAGCAATCGCTCCACGAGGACCGTTGATTCTGTCTATTGGAAGAGCTCTCCGAATGAATGGATCGTGAAGCGTTCGATCGACTGGGCGTGGTGCATTGGCTCCATTCCACCTGTTCAGTAAGAGGAACGAGAACGAGTCAACAGCGAAATCGCTTCTGTCTTCCATCCCTTCCTCACACAGAGTGTGTACAATCTGCTTCATTTGTGGGTTGCATCCATTCTTGGTTGGCTCGAACAATTTGCAGAATCTGTCGAGAAGATTCAACCACAATGGGATTCTGTCCAGACGAACAAGAGCGATGGAGAGGATGGACAGGAGAGAGGAGAGAGGAAGGGTGGAGAGAGAGGATGGGGTTGTTGTGTGGATGAGAGACTGGAAAAGTGCGGCTAACACTTTCAAGAGTCGAGCGAGATCGTTCTGTCCTGAACGAATCTCTGTTCTGTCTGTTGACAAAGGAACGACGGTTTTCAGAATTCGAGTGGAATAGGGAGCGAGTTGAAGGAAGGTCGAAGCGGGGATGGATTGTGAGATGGCTTGACAGAAAATGAGATAAAAAGCGAAAACGAGCTGTTGTGGTGTTGTCTGTTTATCAATCTTATTAAGTGTTCGTCCAAGTGACACGTCATGGGTCCGAGTTCGTGAGAAGCTCGTTCTTCTCTCCTTCAAAATGAGACAGACAATCTCCGCTGTCTCCTTTGCAATGTCACAAATCAGGTTCTCATTCAGAACATGGACAGCTTGATGCGGCGAGATTGGAGTTTCTGTGTGGACAGGGCGTTCATAGAATGGACTCAATGTTTGAGGTCGATTCTGTTGAGTTGGATGAAGCAGATCGTCGAGGCTGGCAGAGAGAAGGACGGAGGAGAGGATGGTCGGGAGAGGTTGTGGGGTGGCGGATGATTGGTGAATGCCTCTGAAAGGAGCAGTGGCTGTGGAGATCGAGAAGGGTGTTGCAGTGTTTTGTGTTCGTTCTTCGATCTTTTGCAGAACGAGAAGGATGGAGCGAAGAAGAGTGAGATCAGTTGTCATTGAGAGCGAGATGAGAAAGTCGATGAGAGGAGTTGTGTCGAATGAGTCAACAGTCATCAAAACCAACAAGATTTTCATACACGAGTCAACAATTAGCGACGTCGTCTCATCCTTCCCCACAACACATCCCTCTTCCACTTGTTCCCGACGAAGTGGAGCGATTGCAGGAAGAGTGCTGAAAACAAGTTCCCGCAGTTGATGAGGTTTGATCTGATACATCCTCACTGCGAGAGGCGGAAGCTTGAGTTCGTCGACAGTGTCTGCAATGTGGGCCAGAGCAGCTGCTACCAACGGAAGATTGTCAAGATGCCCAGCCAGCTCGACAAGTCGGTCAAATCCAGGAGGGTTCTTGACAATGGGGAAGCTAGGGCGTGGGGTTGATCGAATAGTGGGAACAGACAAGACGAGAAGTGCTTGTGCGTCATTCTCCGCTTTCATCAGTTCCTTCACGAGATCCGGATCATCTCTCGAAACAACAGCCAGCTGCGTCACCAAATGCCATCTCTCTTCGCCCTCTGCTGTTTTCATTTTCTCGATGATCGATTGCTCCAATGATGAGGTGTGTTTGGGAAAGCGTTCGAGTGAGTGAGTCTCTGGATTGATGAAACAGAGGAACCGAGCCACTTGTTTCATGTTTGTGAGGAGAGCGATGGGAGTGTTGTACGAATTCACTGTCGCCATCTCGACCAAACATTCCACCACTCGATCCAGAGATTTGTGGATCTCACTCTCCTTTGATCTGTAGAATGTGTTGAACGACGACAGAAACTGTGTTTGTGATTCAGTTCCAAAGAAGGGGAAGAGATGGACGAACGTGTTGTCTCGTTGCTCATCGCAAGCGGGATTCTGTGTCAGTGGATACATTTGACTGTGACACGCGAGGTTGACTTCGATGGTGGCCAGGGTTGTCAGTGCAGTGAGTGCAGAAGGTCGGCTGGGGTCGTTCCACACGTTTGGCTGTTGTGACAATCCGCACAGCTCGGGAGAGAAGAAGGGGAATGAGTGTGGGAGTGACGTGGTAGAGTGAAGCGCGTTCACAAGACAGCCAGCGAAATGAACTCCAAACACTCTTACAAATGTCACGTGTGAGTTATACTTCAAGATAAAGCCTGCTTCTGCACAAATCGACAGCCAAGGACCTTTCTTGTGGTTTGAGTCTCCCAACAGTGGAGGGTGTCTTGGAGTGAATGCATCGCTCATAGGAAATGTCGTTGGAGTTGCGAAGAGGAGCGCTTCGGTGTGTGGTGTGGATAGGCCAAACTTGCGCGAGAAGATTGACACAGCAGCAGTCGACAGATCGTCGCTCGTGCTCGCAGCGAAGAGAATGAGGAGAGTGAGAAGAGCGGACGGGATTGAGTTGTAGGCTTCTCTGTGCTGTTTCAGATCCAACATCACATCTGCTATCGTGTTGAGTAGCACAATCCAATTCGGCGTCACTCGACCAAAGTCCAGACAGCGTGGTTCAGACGGTTCGTTAGACACCACTCGAACTGTCGACACTTGAGTCGGAAGAGTGATGTTCAAAATGGTTTCTGCATGTGTTTCGACGAGACGGCTGAAGAAAACAGGGTTTGTGCTGGCCAAGCGGAAGAAGGAGCTGGCAGGGTTGGTGAACGAGCGAGGGGTGAGGAGGGTGTGGAGTCTGAATTTTGGATCGAGGACAGGCTCACAGAGTTTGGGGAAGAGAGGAGAGGAAGACTGGCTGAGGGCAAAGATGAGACCGAGGCGGAGATCGTGACGTATGAAAGTGTTGGAGAGAGAAGGGGAATTCGCGATCCTTTCGAGAAATGAGTCGATGTGATTGGGATGGTCTGGAGAGGACGATAAAACGAAGAAGAGACAAAAAGAGTGAGTAGTGTTCAAAAATGGCACACCGTTCAGGAATGTGGCAGTGTGTTGGAGGCATTGAGATAGAAAATCCATTCGACCAATCCCATCATCATTCCCTTGTAAAAGCGTCCAGTTGGAGAGATACGTGATGATGGCAGCGATTCGCTCCACTGGATCCTGAAGAGATTTATGAATCATGAAAAATTGAAACTGGATTATTGTGGGTGATTTTCACGATTCTTTGGATGAGGTAATAGGTGTTCGTTGTCGACTGTGTTTCAATGCGTGGATTCGAAACGAGGGTGGCCAAGGAGGGGTAGTTGGTGACAATAATCTCGGATACTGCCTCATCACAACCGATGATGGCACATGCCAGAAATTCATTGCATAGAATGTCCACAAAAGTAAGTACTGACGATCGATGGGTTCGGACGTTGTTTCCGAGATAAGGGAGAGGATCATGGAAGAAACTCTGGATGAATGATGACATGTCTTCGGAGAGAGTTCCAATCGAGACCAGGGGAGAGATTCGAGAAAGTTGGTTAATGTTGGAGAGATGACGATTGTTGGAAGGATCGAGTTGGATCTGTTCGAAAATCGAATGAGAAAGTCCAGAGGAGTGGAAGAGAGTGATCACATCTTCATCAGATGACACTGAAACAATCAAAGATGGAGAAACAGACTGATTTTGAGAAGTAAAGGAATATCGATGTCCTGGACAAGAACAAAGCAAAGGATGGGAATGATAATGAACGAAAAGAGTGAACTTGATTTTCGCGTTGCGATAAAGCGGCACCAAAACGATGAAGGAGATCAGTTCGTTCATCATTGGAAAGGTGGTTCAAATATCCTGACGAGAGAGAAAAATGCCGAAAAACACAAGAAAAACACACTCTGCAGAAGACAAATAAGAGATTGTTGATATTTTTGGCGATTTCGTTCTTCTGGGTTTGTAAAAGAGGCGAGAAGTTCGTTGAATCTTTCGATTGGATTTATCTCCGCTGCTGTAACGGTGGGATGATCAAAATTGTCAGTGCCAGAAGACTGAGGCGGAGAGTTGACTTGGGCCATCTGATCAGGACGAACGAAGAGTTTGGAGGAGAGAGCTGGCAGAAAACAGTTATGGGGATGAATGATCCTGATCCTACCTCTATCATGAAGGGTCTCTTCTTAGATTGCCACAAGTCGGTTCTATTCTCGCCTGCTTTGTGCGTGTTGTGTCGAGCAAAAAATGAATGATAAAGGCCTTGGGCTCACCTGCGATGGATATTGAGAAGAAGTGGAGGAGGAAGTTGAGAGTGACTGGGAGTGGAAGCGAATTTGAAACCAATGAATCACGACAAAAACTGATGTCTGCATCTCATTTTCGCATTCGTTTCTTGGGCATGAGTTTAATATAGCTGGCGAAGTTTAGTACAGCTGGTGGTGGTTTAATAAAGCTGGTTGTGGTTTAGTATAGCTGGTTGTGAAATGTCACTAAAAGTCGATCATCTGGGGGTTAGAACATACAAAAGCGCTCCCTTTCCTTCTTGTCATCTCTTTTCCACACAATAGCTGGAGGGGGTATGTATAGAGACAGATCTGATTTTGTATACACACAGATCTAAATTTGGTATACGCACAGATCTGTCGGATACACACAGATCTGTCAATATGTTCATAATTTTCGACTATTTCACACATTTCTTCTCTGATTTATCAACAAAACAAATTGTATGTCCCTCTACCCCCTTTAAAACCACAACTGTCGAAAAAGTTGGACCAGAGGAACTGATCTAGCCACAATAAGTTCAAAACGCATCTCAGGTGTGACAAGGTGAGGTGAGGGATGACAGCGATCGGATATGAGGGAGGATTCATGTCATAGTTTTGTTGATGACGCGGTGTTGTGCAGGAGTGGTGGCGAATGCGAGGATCGGAGAAAGGGCGACAGGGGTTGAGAGGGGAGAAATAGGGAGTTGCGGGAGTGTCTGAGGTTGGGGAGGGTGTTTGGTGGGGCTGGAGGTGTTTCGGCGAGATGCGAGTGCTCTGTGGTTGGTCGGAGCAGGCGATGGTTCTTCTTCATATTGTTCACCTTCAATGTCGTCTTCTGCAAGGATTTCAGATTGTTCTTCTTCTTTATCCTCCTCATTATCCATCGCTGCTGCTTTTTCTTGTGTGATTTGCTTGATTTCTGCTGTTTCCCACTCTGACCATTCCCCAGCTTGAGTCCGGCGCTCGTTCTCCGCTATGATCGGTGCTGATTCCTCCATCGGCCACATAACCCGCTGGTCGACCAAATCATACCTCTTCACCTGCTGTAGCACCCCAAACAAGACACGGGTGGTGGAGTGATGTCTGAACCGCTCTCGAACTCCACAATAAGTCCGGTGATGTTCTTCGCACGTTTATACAAAGTATGTTGTACGATTGTTGACCTCCTCCACTTGTGAGGATGGAATGTCTCTGAATCCGTTGATTTCGATTTCCAACATTCTGAGATCTGGTAGTATGTCAACTTTAGGTGAATATTCTCGGAGGAGTGCGATTTCTTTTTCGCAATCTGCAAAAGTTGCAATATTTCCAACTCCTGTCACCAGATCGGCGAGAGGGAGAGCAGCTTTGTTGGTGACTTCCTTTCTGGCAGTTCAATCATCATGAATTCGTGTTTCCAGGACTAGGCGTAGGTCCAGTAGAAAAAACATGAGATGGGGTGGCGAGTGGGGACGATTTGGTTGATGATATCCGAACCTTCCGAGGAGGAAACTGCTTGGATGGAACAGTGTTTGAGTTGATGGGAAGGCATTGCGTTTGAAGGGGAGGGGAGAGCATTGCGTTTAAAGGGGAGGGGAGAGCATTGCGTTTGAAGGGGAGGGGAGAGCATTGCGTTTAAAGGGGAGGGGAGAGCATTGCGTTTGAAGGGGAGGGGAGAGCATTGCGTTTGAAGGGGAGGGGAGAGCATTGCGTTTGAAGGGGAGGGGAGAGCATTGCGTTTGAAGGGGAGGGGAGAGCATTGCGTTTGAAGGGGAGGGGAGAGCATTGCGTTTGAAGGGGAGGGGAGAGCATTGCGTTTGAAGGAGAGGGGAGAGCATTGCGTTTGAAGGGGAGGGAGAGCATTGCGTTTGAAGGAGAGGGGAGAGCATTGCGTTTGAAGGGGAGGGGAGAGCATTGCGTTTGAAGGGGAGGGAGTGCATTGCGTGTGAGGGCGAGGGGAGTGGAAGCCAATTTCGAGCGAGGGGAGCTGAGGCCAATTGAGGGCGAGGGGGCTGAGGCCATTTGCGGGCGAGGAGAGTGGAAGCCATCAGCGGGCGAGGGGAGTGGAAGGCCGTGGATGACGAGATGGTTGGATTGCTAATGCAATCTATATCCCGGGTCATTTTGTCCCCCCTCGTCAAAACAATACATCCCTAATGTCAGTCTTTGCTTCTCTATTGTAAACAAAGTCCATTTCGTCGATACCTTCTTTTTGAATCAGGTCTGGAACGGCTTGAAATTTAGGGAGAACAAACTTGCAACAGAAGATATTATTGACTTGTGCGACATGCCATTGAGTGAAACAGTGATGAATTCACTTGATGCCCGTTTGATATTTCGACATAAAGCAAGATTCGAGTGATTCGATCGCATGGGTCCATTATTTCCTTTTCACTCGCGATCCAAGCAAATACACGCTTTCGAAATGCCAAATCACTCTCAAATGCATCAAACTCCTCCATGTCCCGAATTTCAATTCTTCCTCTTCTTCTGAACAGCTTTGTGAGAACAAAAGCTTAAAAGTGCTTCATGACGCTCCAGATCTGTTCCTACTCACCATATACAACCGTAACGAACGTTGTCGGCAATTATGATGCCTACTTAGTCGTGCTGCGTCATTTTTATGACCTTAATCAATGGGTAATCAGATCTCGAACTGCAATCTCACGATGACAGGATCTGTTGGAATATGGAGGCAGTTTGAGGAATCACATTTAGAAATGACGTTAACGATGGGTGGATGGACAAGAGACTTGGCTGGGCGGACTCAACAACGAAAACTGCTGGCTGTCCGAGTTTCCAAGCAAGATCGGAGCAAATTTCGGACGGATAGCGAACTACCCCTAATCAACTTTTTGAACCCCAATGAGAACAAAGAGACTACTCTGAGTTGGATACTAAAAGGCACAAGAAACGGAAGAGGAAATCACACAGCGCGTGAACGAACAGAGGAAACAGCTCCAAGCCTGCCACAACAAGACACTTGAAAAGAAATATCACAATGAATTGCTCGAAGCCTCACAGAAACTCGATAACACAAACGAAAAGGGATATATGCAGCTGGTCCCGCTTACTCCGCTGGAGAACGAAAAAACACAGAAGGCGTTCGGAACGATAAAATGAGAGATATTCTTCGCAAAAGGAGGAGGAGCTAATTGCTCTTCTTCAGAAAGTTCGGGATCTTGATTCCAAAGTCACTGAATTTGAAGAGACACAATAGGAGCGCGAAGATCGAAAGAAAGCTGAAAATTGGGAAGAAGATGAACCAAGAAGCTGCCATCCTACTCCAAGTTCTCGAAGGATACATGACAAACACTTTCAGCCATCCATACCTCAACAAGAAGAGAAAAGAGTCGGTCCTGCTCTGGCGCGAAAAGATCAAGCGAGAGAAAGAGCGGAGAAGAAAGGAATGAACAGAAGACAAAATATTGGCCAAGGAAGAACATGGCGTCGAGGAAGACATCGAACCGGACACACTTGCTGATTCCAAATCTGGCGAAGAATCTTCACTGATGAACCTCGACAACGAACCAAGCACAAACACGACTACCAATTTGTTCTTCCTCAGAAAGACAAATACAAAGAGTCAATACCACCTGGTAATCAGTTTGGAGGTACTTCCTTCGGCCCAGACTGCAAGGGAAAGGAAGATCTGAAACCGTCTGGGGAGGGATCAACACTGCACCGGAAGACTTTGTCCATCATCGATGCGAATCCTCTCTCGCTCTTCACATCATCGGCGCGAGCGAAGAAGGTGTTGTGAACAACAAGCAGCCATCGGCGACCGAGCATCAAACACTGTGTTGACTGAGGGCACAGAGACATTAGAAGAGTTGGAGCACCGAATGGAGGCGATGCAAAAGAAAAATATCAAAGCAGAAGTGAAAGAAGAGACACGCGAGATCAACAAAGTTGCCGACAAGCTAGATGCCATGTATCTGCAATCACAGTCTTTCTGCCACTGTAAGATCCAACAAATCACCCGTATGAGCAAACAAAGCAAGGCACAGCCCTTGAAGAGGAGCCAGAATTGAACCAGATCGTGATCCAAAATATCGTCGAAAAGATCTTCGAAACTGAGTCAACCAAACTCACAAAGAGGCTTGCTCGAAACATGAACCATTTTCCCTGTATTCTTTCGGAAGATATTGCGGGGAAACCAATCTTTCTACCGTGAACGCGATCGACCCTTTGAAACAGTTGTCGTGACTGCCTCATCAATCGCTCTCATTTTACCTTGAAACTCTTCTTTTTATCCTTTTACATCTATTCTTCGTCTTTTTCATTCATATAAGACACATTATAAGCCAAAATAGAGACAAAAAGGTCAGATCTGTGTGTATACCGCAGATCTGTGCCTATACCAACGGACAGATCTGTGTGTATACAAAATCAGATCTGTCTCTATACTTACCCAGCTGGAGGTGGAACAGTCAGGGGAGGATAGGCTCTTCACAGAACATGAAGGTTCTCTATATTTTGATTATTGTCAGTTTTGTACAATATTTTGTCAAAAACACATAATTTTGCAAAATCCGCATCCATAGAGCGAAAAAAGGGTGATAGTTTTTGATCAACCTTGTTCGGAGGAATTGAAACTTTCCGTGAATTTTGTGCAGTGTTGTCACTTCGACACCTTCTCTGGGGATCTCATCCTTTTCATATCGGAAAACTTTATTGTGATACCTTCCACATTTCTTCAGAAATCCACCACCAGCCATACTAAACTCGTTGCACCAGCCATATTTGAAAACCACCAGCTATACTAAACCCATGCCCGTTTCTTGTCTCATTGGTTCATCCATTGTTCACGGAAGGGCATCTGTCATCCTTGATTTCCTCTCGTTCATAAACTTCCTCTTCATTCTCTGATCTTCTCACTCTTCGTTTTCCGCATTTTATTGTTCTTTTATGATGATTCCCTCATCTCAACATCATTGTCCTGTCACATTCTCATCACCCATAACGTGTGTCTCTCAGATGATTCCATCAAAATGACAGCTCTAAACACAGATGCAGACACCTCTGCTGAAGATACATACTCTGATTTGTCTTCCGCTCAATTGATATTCCCAATGGATTGCTCTCCTTTTCTAAATTGGGAGGAAGGTAAAATTTCTTCGGGACTCGACAACATCGTTATCTTTCGATCTCTGGTTGCCACCATAAAGTTCCAGCCAACATTGGATGTCTCTCTGGAGGAAAAAGCGGTGAGATTTCTGGAATCAGTGAGTCCATATCATGAAGAATCAGACGTTGATCTGCTCAACAGCCTCGCAACGTTCTCTGATGAATCGATGACAGACTTCGTCCAAGACATTGTGGTGCTCATTTCACCTGCCAATCAACTCATCACCGCCACAACAATAGAGCTGATGGATAATCTGATCTTGCTCTGTTCATATGATATCCGTTTTGCCTTGATCAAAGCTGATCTGATCCCTCGTCTCATCAACACTCTCAATCCACAATCATTTTCAATATCAGACTGTGAAGACATGCATACATGTCTCATGGGCATCATCACCAATTCTTTTCGGCTCGCAGGCCCGAATAGAGTTTCGGAAGTCGAAATTGAAGACGACGATGAACGAAAATCTGTTCACGAGACGGTCTTGAAGCAAGTTCTGTCGCCTTCTGAGAAGTCCGTCGGTCATTTATGCACGAACCCCACATCGATCGTTGATGGGGACCAATCCAAGCGTTTTCTGATCTTCCTCGCCCGACTCCTCCGAATGTCTCCATATCATCAACCAATTATGGATTTATGCATAGAATTACCCATCGTTCTCGCAATTCCGAGTTGTCTCACCATCTTCGAGAAAGATGAACCGATCTGGGATTTTCTGTTAGAAATGGTCAAGTCCCAGCGAGAATGGAACAAACAAGGGGGAGTACAGCAACATATGTGGAGGACAGTGGATCGAATGTTGAGAATGGAGGACATCGAAGATGTGATTGAACAATGGCAGCTAAACGACCAACACCGATCATACGGAGGACTGATTGCATTCCTCTCGATGGAATGGAACAACTTGCTTGGCACGAACATTGTAGAACAAGAATAGAAACAGACAAGAACCAGTGAATTAAACCGAACTGTTTCTGACTTTCTGTGGATCCCACTGTTTATTTATGCTCTTTATCGGCTCTGAAATCACCTCATCATTTGCCAAAGTGATTCCCAATCTCCCCACACTCTCCTTCCTCACTCTCACTGCTCCGAAATGGACGGTGTCACATATCACTCTTCCTCGCTGTTTGTGAAGATGTCGTGATTTGCTGATTGTTCGACGCAATTGATCCTCTCTCCACGATTCCTTCCAATCATGAGATCGCATTTCAGAAACGATCGCTCATCGACCATCGTGGTCAACACTTCGGAAAGACAGAAGAACGAAATGGATGTTGATCCACACCAACCAATCACTCCTCACTCTCCCCGTCGAAGAGAGAAGCGGAAAGAAAAGATGAAGCGTGACCCAATCTTCCGTCCAAACGATGCCTCTCTTCCGCCGAAGACATTCCGACAGAATCCGTTCCACTCAGAATACTCTCGTCTGTCCGCATCTTCTGCTGCAAACGGTCAATTCAAGCACTTCGTCATCATTTTCGGACCACTCCAACAATTCATCTCATTTGATTCATCGTTCACTGTTCTGCTCTCACACTCTGCTTCTCGTTCTCCGCCTTCCAACAGAATCCACACCATCACAATCGACAAACAACACTTTTCTGAGATTTGGGTCGCTTCGAGGAGAGTCACACCGTTCTCCGCCACCCCACCATATTCTCTGGCCACGCTTGGTTGAACGCACACACCGGCGGATTGCGTGTTAATTGTATTTGAGTTGTATGGAGCTGCTGCCAGAACTACCTCGTGAGATGATTCGGATTGAGATCACCAAACTGCAGCAGAGTCTTTATTTTGTTGGATTTTGAAACTGTGTCTTCATTTGCCATTTCATTTTGTTTGAACACTTTTCATCACCTGAAAGGAAACAATGTTCCTCGATTTTGGGAATAGAGAACAATGATCGCCATTTAGGAGAGTGAAGTCAACGATCTGTGTTTTCGTTTCGATCCAACCACACTTTGTTCGTTTTCGTCTCAGATTGAACAGAAAGGATTCATTCTTTGTGATTGACATCTGACTCAGAGATTGCATGTTTTCGTCTGATTTTCGAACATTACCAACAATCTATACTATATCTGCCAACATCTCAAAGAGGTCTAAAAAACGTCTCGATTGTCAAACTCAAAACAATTTATCTCTCTGAATGTCCATTTCAATCCAACCACACAATACTATTATCCAATCTCCCCCGAGGATACAGATCATTCCACACATCTCACCGACCAATCAACAAGCGAAGTTTCGACAAATCAGACAAGCCCAGCTGCCTGAATATCGCGAGACAGTAATTGAAAAACTGCACAACTATCCTTTGCTTGTGTGGTATGATCCCACAACATCCAAAGATTATGAAAAATCACGTTTGGAGCGGGAGAACATGAAACCGTTGAGGTTTCTCGTTGCTTCGAAATGCGATGCTGGAGAAGAGATTGAGTGGAAGGTCTGCGTTCCTTTTTTGAATATTATTGATTTTGTTGCTCTGGATTCTTGATTTTGATCAATTTCAGGATTTGATGGAATGGTTCGTGTGTGCTGTGATCGGACTTGAATCGGCAGTTACGCAAAGCAACGGGTCGTTTAGGTTTGAATGGGATGATGTTGTGGTTGATGGATTTGGGACAGCTCGGATTAGTTTGTCTCTTCATCTTGTCTTTCTTCTTTTCAGTTCTATCCGCCTCGCATTCGGATTCATCCCCTCCCCACTCCCCACAATCCTTCTCCGATTGCATCACCAGTCTTTCTCAGCTTTTTCTTGATCTCATTGATCAACTGTCCAATTTAAACTGTATCCCACAACACATCGAAGAACCTTCTCGAAGAAATGAGATTTCGTTTCTCCTTCATCATCTCCTCCATCACCTCGTCAACTCTGGCCATCTTGTTCCTGCCTGTGACACATCCAAATTCGAAGCAGTCCTCACTGAGATCACAACTGCCACCTCCGCAGATATTTCGAATGAGCTCGACTTGTATCACAATTTCATGTGGATGACAACACCTGCCTACATTGCTGTGAATTTTTTGGAAAATGAAGGCCTTGTGGAGAATGAAGATCGGCTCACTGACCCAGAAATCGATTTTCGCTCACCAGCATTCTTTTCATTCTCACAACTGATCGAACCTGCACTTGTTCAGGTGAGCAAACAGTTTGATCCTTCTTTGTATGAAGAAGCGGGCATGGGTTTAGTATAGCTGGTGAAGTTTAGTATAGCTGGTGGTGGTTTAATATAGCTGGTGGCGGTTTAGTATAGCTGGTTGTGAAATGTCACTAAAAGTCGATCATCTGGGGGTTATAACATACAAAATCGTTCCATTTCCTTCTTGTCATCTCTATTCACAACAATAGCGAGAGGCGGAACAGTCAGTGGAGGATAGGCCCTTCAAAAATGTGAGGCGAAAATCAGAAATCCTTGATAACAATCACTTCACAGGACAAGTATGTTCACTTTATTTTGATTCCTGTCTGTTTTGCACATTATTTTGTCAAAAACATATTATTTTTCTAAATCGATATTCATAGAGCGAAAAAAGTGCAATCTTTTTTGATCAATCTTGATCGGAGGAATTGAGACTTTTCATGACTTTTATGCGGTTTTTTCACTTCTACACCTTCTCTGGGGATCTCATCCTGACCATATCGGAATACTTTATGGTGATGGCTTCCATATTTCTGGAGAAATCCACCACCAGTCATACTAAACTCGTTGCACCAGCCATATTTCAAAACCACCTGCTATTTTAAACCCATGCCAAGAAGCGAGACGGATCTTGTTGTGGAAGGAGTTTCTGGAGAAAATGGCAGGCGGAGAGGAAGTTGAGGTGTGTCTTCATTTTTTGGACTTCGAGTTTCAGAATGACACATCGTTCCTCAAATTGCCGTTCTTCCGACCAACACGGGTGTTGCTACGCGCAGTCCGCGTTATGACTAGAGGCAGTCCGTTTTTTGTGCTAGGGGCAGTCCGTTTTTGCAAGGGGCAGTCCGAGCTTTGCTAGAGGCAGTCCGTCGTTTTCTGGGCTATTATTGGAATTTTTCACTCTTTTATTTGCACTATGACCACTATTACACATTTTTGAAGTCAGGAGCAGCGAAATCAACCATATTTGTCAATTGATGGCGAGAAAGAGGTCATTTTGTTAGATCTGACCGAAAATCAAGTATATGAGATAGAAAGTGTCAATACTATCCGAATCGCACCAACGATGAAGGATGAAACACAAGAAGGAGATGATGAACAACCTTATATCCATTTCAATCCAGGATAGACCACAAAAATATGGTGTTCTCCAACCACTCTCTCACACATATCTCGACATCATCGTCGTAAGTTTCACCCTTTCGGCTGCAATAAACTCTCTGTCAAACATTCTGTTTGCTGTTTAGTTATTGATCTTGTCAGAATTGGAATTCAACTGCCGCCTGTGTTTGTGGAGATACCAGAAGGCATGAGGACGAGTGAATGCGGAAGAAAAGAAGACGGAGGGAGAGGAGCGACGCCTGTTGTGTGACCTCATCTGGCTGGGTCGTTGGAAGAGACAGTCGCGCTGGTGATGATGACGGCAGATCGGAACGTGATGTGGGGGAGTACTTTGACTGAAAGTAGGGTGTGTAGGGTTGTGGTGTATTTTGTGTTTTCGTTGTTTGCTCTGTTTCTTTGTCGTTCTTCCTGTTTTCTTTGATTCTTGAGTTTTTGTGTGGCTCACTCAGATTGTAGGAGAACTGCAGGTCTTGATCGTGGAGACAACGACATGGTTGACAGTGCGCACGCAGCAACGGCTGGTGGACGAGAGGAGGAGTGGAGAGGGTGGGTTGTGGGGTGGTCATCTTCGGGGAGATGTCTGCTACGTCTGCGGAGAGGAGTCTGCTGTGTATGCGGAGAGGTACGAGCGGCAGGAGACGCGTTGGAATGGTGCCAACGTGGCTTGTGAGCACTGCTGATGTTTGTGAGTGGGTTCTTCACTCTCGTCTCTTTCATGTTGGTCATCTCCTCTTCTTCTATCTTCACTCATTGTCTCTCTAAAAGCAATCTTAGTCTGCCGCTGCCTATTGTGTCGAGCGGGTGGAGGATATGGGGGGAGGGAGTGATCAACGAAGAATGTGGGTGATTCTGAGAAGGATCTTGAAAAGTGTGATTTGGTGGATGGCGTCGGCGGTGAAGATGGAAGAGGAGGGGGAGGTCGGGTTACGAGAGGCGGAAGAAGAGAGGGAGGGAGTGAGGGGGAGTGGGGTGTTGGAGGCGCTGATGTCGTCGATGGAGAGGGAGAAGAAAAAGAGAGCAGAGGAGACACAAAAAAAAGATCTAGCGAAGAAGAGAAGGAAATAGGGAGAAGAAAAGAAAGCGGGAAACTACAGATTCTCCGAATCCTTCTTCGGTTTGAACTTGCCGGATTGGTGAAGTTGAAGGAAGGCCGTAAGAAGAACGAGGCGGTGAGAGACGAGAGAGAGGAGGATCGAGAACAAAACTACTCATCAAAATCAGGAGAAAACTGGAGAAATGAAAGATCTTTGCATTTTTTTCACGATTCCCTTCATACATTTCAAGAAAAAGTGTCTGTACGAAAGATGCTAGCCATGCATTGAAATGGTCAGAATATGGTCCGCCATCTCTGTATCACATCTTTCCCTTCGATATCAAGACTAATTCGATTTGATTGACCGTAAGAAAGACGCATCTCTCACAGTCGGTCGGATCAAACAAAGGCCCTCATAGACAGCTATCAATTCACTAATATTCATCATTTCACTGAATTTGAATTGAAATATGTATAATTGTGGTTGTAATAAAAAGAAAAGAGTGAAAAACTCCAATAATAGCCCAGAAAACGATGGACTGCCTCTAGCAATCCACGGACTGCCCCTAGCAAAGTCGGACTGCCCCTAGCACAAAAAAACGGACTGCCTCTAGTCATAACGCGGACTGCGCGTAGCACTACCCGACCAACACTTCTCTCGCTCCAAGCGAAGTTCCAACAACTGGTGTCGTTAATGGATGGATCTGTGGGTAGTTCGACATCGTCTCAGCATTTATCGCACACTTCTCCCAACGCCTCCCTCCAAGCACACCTCGACTCTTCTCTTCTATCTCTCTCATCGTCATCACCAGACCTTTGAGACTGATCTCATCGATCTCAGCTTTTTTGATCTCAGAAAATAACTAGTGTTCAAATTCTCATAAAACTCGAAATAACGAAGTAAAAGACCCACTATCCGTGTTGTTTTTTGTTTAGAAGTACTTTCATTGAAATCTCGAGATGAATCGTCCCACAATAATTCTTCTTCCCGATCCGATTGAAGAACTGGATGAATCACGCTTGTTTATCGAAAAAATTATTAATTCCACCGTGATGGATCTCATATACCATTTCTTGACGATTATTTCTCTCTTAGAGTGATTTATTCAGCAGGTTTACATTCGTTGTTCAATTGTTTATTAGTCTTCGAGATTTCTTTTCATTATATCCTTTTTCTTCTATATTTCAACATTCTTATTCCATTTTCTCTTTTTCATTTCCTTTTATTTCCTTATCTTTCAAATTCTCCCTTCGTTCAAGTCTGGAAACGAAATCTCTGGCCTAACTGGATGTTTCTCTTCACGGTTTGTTTGCCTGTTTCCTTCCTCCGAACTCTTTTGACTTTATTCTTTTATTTTCTTTCTCATCGATTGTTTTATTTTCTTATCTTTAGGATTGTCATTCTGAACAAAACTGGATACTCGCTGTCTGGCATGTCACGCTGTTTTTCTCTGACCGCTTGGTGCAGTGGCTGAATATGATGTTCGAAATTCCGAATCTGGTGTCTGTTCTCTTCCACGACTCGTATCTGTCGCTCCACTCTGTCTCCGCGTCGCTTCTGTTCAAGGTCCGGAAATTGTTCACACTGAAGAACCAGTCTCTACAGACCCTCCTGACTGAATGTGTGCTCTCCTTTTCTGAACAATCGCACATTTCATTTATCGTTTCCAACAGTCCTCGCTCTTCTTTCTTTTCGTTGCTGATTCTGCTCTACCGTACCCACATCAGGCAGCATTTGGGATGTGCAGTGGATCTGTCTCAACATGTCCAGCAAGTGACGCTCCATGACATGCCGAGCCGAAGACGGGTGTCGAAGATGAGCGAAGAACTGTCAAAACGGGATGGTCCCAAAAGTCGTGATATCGGACAAATTGACGAAGAAAACATCTCAGAAGACGGAGAGAGTGCAAACGACACTCGTTTTAGTGACAAGCAGGACATTTAGAGTGAGGAACTGATCCAAGTTTGTGTTGCAAACCTTCTTGTCTTCTATTGACCCTATTCGGTCTCTCTCGACTTTTCATCGTTTTTTGCCTTCAATTTGTAACTTTTCATTTTGAATTCACACTCATTTTTCACAGGACCAGCTTCGGATGAGCGATGTTGAATTTGGGCGATTGAGTGGCGGTCTTGTGCATTCCCGCCCCGAAAACGACGCTGAATGGGAAAGAACAGACTTACTATCGGAAAAGCGTGAGATTGGAGTGAAGTTGGAAATGGAGAACGAGCGATGGTTGGAACGAACAAATCGAAGCGATTTGGAGCACACAGAAACATCACCCGACTCGATTTCGTCGGATTCGCATCATTCTCCACTCTTGACACCACCTCACTCACAACACTTGGCTGTCCCAGACTCACCCTCCCCACCATCCTCCCACCACTCTATCACCGACTTCCGCTCTCCTCTGCCGCAAACCATCGACTCTTCACATTTCGATTCTCACTCCACCTCGCCTCTTCCACTCTCATCCGCACTTCACACTCCTTCTCCTTCCCAACACAAGTCTGAATCGTCATCACACGCATCTTCCAACCGTGACAAGACAGATCGTGTGACATCGTGCAGACACTCACCACAATCTCGGAATTTGGATCAAAATGAAAGAAGAGATACGAGGAGAAGCTCCGACTCACTTGGAAGCACACGAGGCTCGTCGATTGTTTTTGAAGAAGAAAGAAGAGAGACATCTCGCGTGGCTGAACAAGAAAGCAGTTTAGAAGACTCAAGTCGACACAGCCAAGATGAACAAGACGGACCTGGAGAGACCGACGAAGAGAGACAAGTCAACAAAAGCAATGACCAAAGCGAGATCGAAGAGGGCGACGAGATGGATGACAAATATGTGCATCGTCGACAGCCCTAACTAGGACCTGTGTAACGACTGATCATTCGGTGAGGAGATTGGGAGGGAGAGAAGGGACGAGGTGGGTTGGAGGGAGGATGAAAGAAGAGAAGGTGGATGAAGAGAGATGGAGAAAGGAAGAAGAACGGAAAGTGAGAAGGCGAGTTGAGTGGGAGCTGTTTTACGAGAAGAGGAGGCACTTTGATCTCCCGAAGCAATTGGCTTGAAGTCAGCATCAGGTCGAAGCTGGCTATTCCAGTCACCATCCCCCCATTCACCTTTGAGGCAAAAGCAGTCTCTCTGAAAGGCCAGTTTCAGTCGTCTCTTCAGCCGTTCGTGTGTCCTCCTCACACTACCAGCTCTCTCTTCACCGTGTCTGACGAAGCCTCTCTCTTTGTGGTTTTTCTTCCACCAACTCGATTCCTCAATCACGGAGCTTCTCATCAATATCAGTTCGGAGGGTGTGGTCGAAATCTCGCTTTGTGCCTTCACATCAGATGGAGGAATCCAATATGGCCTTCGCCGATCATTCGGGTTTCGAATTCGATGGAGGATCTGTCAAACTATTACTCGCCCATGATTTAAATTCTGTTCTCATCGCTAACGTCGCAACGACTGGCGATGGAGCCGTGCTGAGTTGCCGAAATGCGTTTGTTGAACTGACAAAAGCGCATTTCTTCGAGGAGTGTCACACAATCAACGTCAATCGGATGCTCGCTACGCTCTGCTCAGCGGAGACCAGAGGCGGTGACTACTTCATCCCCTCGCTCGATCAAAATAGCGATCTCAACCTTCAACCGACTCTGATCGAGTGTTCTGCCAAACTCGGTGGCTGAATGTTTCTCGACGTGTCTCGCTTTTCCTCACTGACCCTGACTCATCCCGGATATGTCGACCTACTCTCAATCAACATCCCTGCAACCATGTCCTCGAATTATGTCGCTGTGAAGGGAGGAGGGATCTTCTTCGACGGAGATTGGTTGCATGTTGGGAGTGTTCAGTTCGAATCGTTGCCAATGTCGAATGGTGGTCCATTTATCTACGGAGAAGAGCTGGTCGAATAGCACGATGTCGTCGAATGATGGTTCTCCATCCAAACAGATCGAAGTGGAAGGCCATCCCGAATGGTCTCGAAATTTGGATCTTCCAAAGATTGTTCTGATCGCCTCTGATTCGCCGACTTATCAAAGTGTCTTCGAGAAGGAGTCGAAAAGCAGTTCGATCAACGATTATCTCCCTCTGCTGCATCTGAAAGACGAGAATTACGAGTATCTCCAAATCCCGATCTTCATCCAGCACAAAGTGTTTTAGACCAAACAGGAGTTGTGACAGAGCAATCCATCCTTTTTATTCCAGAGACATCAACCGATCCAGTTACGCACTCCATTCTCATTTGGATCCAACTGTCGGAAGAACGATCGATTCTTCCTGAATCGACGCCTTCTCCGTCTGATGGATGGACAGCGAGAGGTGGAATGAGCAACACGTGGCGATCGCATGGACTGAATAATTATGCAACGAAAGCAACTTCGAGAAGAGTGCGAAAAGGAGAGAAGACGTTTTTTCCCCTCTTTTCAGTGTTCATTCTATCGCACTACAACCATTTCGCTTTTTCAAGATTCTTATTTTGACCAATTGACACAACAATGAGACAAATATAGATACGCCTAATTAAGTCATTGATCTCAGTCCCAAAAACCGGAACTGAGATCGATCGATCTCAGTTTCTGCTTGATCGATCTCATGTATCAAAGGTCTGGTCATCACACTTCAGACAGGAATCACTTCAGCTTCTGACCATCCTTCACTCTCTCCTCTCATCCCCTCTCCCTCCCTCTCTCCCCACACATTCATCTACCATCTCCAGTGAAAGACTCACTCTCATCCAGTACGAACCAGTCAATCCTAACGAGAGATTCCACTCTTCCCTCTTCGACGAGGTTGACAACGAGAAACTGGCTCGCTCGCTGGTTCACTGTGCATCTGTCTGTCAACAAGTTGGTGCTGAGAAATGCATTATCGACATTCCCAAGTTCATGGATCGAACTATCTCTGCTCTCGGAACCTCCGACTCTTTTCTTCGTTCGGCTGCGTTTTCTCTCTTCAGTGATTTGATCGAGGCATCGTGTGTCATTCCCCTCTATCCTCGGATGTGGAATCGACTCCACGCTGCCTTCCGCGATGGTCGACTCGAAGAACAGGACGCTCTGATTTGGATTTCAACAGTATGGATCCTTGGCCATGTTGGTAGTGATTCTCTGCCGGCTTTTCCATGCAATAAGTTCGACTGGGATGGACTATTCTCAGCTGATTTGAACGAAAAAACAACATTTCTCTTCTCAATCCTTTTCATACTGATCCTCCGACACAGTTCGATCGAAGAGCAGATTGGAAGAATCAACACAGCAAACATCATTCTCTCTTTCGAGCAACACCAACATGTCGTCTCTCGAATCGTCTCCATTTTCGATGACACTTCACAGCTTGAGAACCTTCGGAATCCTCGCCATCACATCTCGTATTGTGTTCTGATCGCGCTTCTGTCGAATTGTGACTTTCATCCCATTCTCACAACATTCATCACACAAACTCCTGACATTGATGTTCACGCTCTTCTTCCTCACGAGAACAACCTTTTCTTGCTCTGCCACTCCTCTCTCAACCCACACAAGCCACACCAGCTTCCTCTCGACCTCCTCTTCGAACGGACACTCCGAACGCGCCCTCTCGACTTCTTCATCTCTTCCAAAAAGTCACACTTTGATCTTCCACCATCTCTCCTCAACACTTCGTTGTGTGGGCTTCATGCACTCTGTCGACGGGGAGTGCATCTCACTCTGAGGAAATCATTTTATGTGATACGCGGCAATCATCTGATCAACTCGTTTTGGATGTTTTCCACTCATCACATCACAGACACTTTTCATCTCTTTCTTTATTTCCCACCGCCGCTCGTTGTTCGCTTCTTCCTTCCCGTTCTGTCAGTAAAGTCGACTCCTTCCGATCTTGCCGATCATCTGAAATTGATGATGACAACCCTTCTCCTCACCACAGCCCCATTCGGCGACTTACAAAGTGTGAGAGAACTGTACAGATCAGTTTGCCAGCGGGCCGACGAAAGCAAAAGCAGTTCAACTGAATGGTTTGTCACATCTCATTGTGAGGCTCTGGAATGGCTGCACATCCCAACTGGATTCGGGTCTGCTCTCGCTCACTCAGAAACCCCTGTGACTTCAGAAGACTGGGAAGCTCTCATCGGATTACGCATCTCCATCGATGTTCCTCACAATCCGACTCACGTTGGCACAGCTGCTTTGGACATTCTGTTGGACCAGACGGGATGTGTGAGGGATGGGATCACTCACGTTGGGTCTTTGGTTCGGATGTTGAATTGCACCAGTTTGCCTTTCGGTTCTTCTTCTTCTTCTTCATCTCTTCAGATCCCACATTGACCACTTTGACATTTAAGAGACTTCAAGGTTGTTCCAGGGGGAACGACTATATCTCATCAAGCATTCCGTCTATATCTCATCAAGTTGTGATCAGACCTTTACTATGTCCCTTAATAGTCTTTTCTCAAATTCTCAATTCACTCTTTTTCACACTCACCACATCATTCTTGTTTTCATCTCAGTCTATTTCTCTCTATTTCGGATATTTTTGGTGCAAAGCATTTCATTCTGTTGTTTCAAATAAAAGATGTCGATCAAGCCATTGCTCGTTTCTTCTCACCTTCAGGAAGTGACTACAGCTGGACTCATCGAAGTGATATCTGTGTTATTGGAACCGTTGTCGAGAAAAAGTTGAGTACCATTGGTGAAATCGATATTAACACTCTTCAGCCTTCTCTTCATGTATCTCTTCCTCTCCATCTCCTTCATAATCTCCAGAATCTTTAAACTTTTCATCTGGACACTCTGTTTCGATTTCGAATGGGATTCAATCCACGTGTGTGTTGTCTTTCTTCTCGCACGTCGTTTTTTGGATTTTTCTCACAAATCAATCGGCTGCTCGTAGTCAGTGAAAGACAAGCTCTCCCGCACCTGCGTGTTTGTGATGTCTTGATTTTTTGGAAGTTAGACTTCGTTTCAAGTGTTTACGAACACGCGATCCAACAGTTCCCATCATCCACCTCACTCATCATGATATCCGCTCTTTAAGAAGCATCCTTCAAGAAAAACTATCTGAAAGCCCAAAAAGTGATTCAACAAGCGACAATCGGATATCCGCACTTTTTCAATCAATGGACGATCATTTCGATTGGAAAGGAGCTGGATGACATGGTTGAGGCAGAACGGATGAAAATAAACGATGATCCCATGCAAGGACTTGGGATGAACGATGGTGACAAAGGAGGAGGAACAGCTGGTGCACAAGCGAAGTTGGAGACGACGAAGATGATTTTACTTGCAGTTCTGAACTTGTTGGACCAACCATCGTATTCTGTTGACCGACTGCACCGTCTTGCGCTGTTGGCAGCTCGAAAAGCGAAGGAAACGTTCGAATACATCAAAAAACAGCTTCTGATTTCACCAAACTCAGTGGCGCTTTGGAAGATGATGCGAACAGTGGTTGTTAACAGAGTTTCAAATTTGCCAAGACTGATGGGGGTTTGCCTTGGCCCCTTGGGACGGTGTCTTGGCCACTTGGTTTCTCTCTTGGCTCTGTCTTGGGCGAGCTGGTTTGTGTACACGGAGGATTTGAATCGAGACAGGTCACTTCAAAGACTATTCTACACTTTTTCTTCATCTTATTTAACCACTTTTCAGAAACATAAGTTTGGGTCTTGGATGAAAACACGTTTCTTATGGGCTACTTTCGTGATCTTCCCCAGGTGGAGATGTCATCACAAATCGAGTTAAAATCACCACTTATGCATCGTGTCTGATCACCCTTGCTCAGAGAGTCTCTGTACACATGGATTCAGCGTCTGTTGGGGACTTTAAGTTTGATTTGTGCAATTTGTTTGATATACATTGTGAAACATGATTTTCTCTGATATTTCTCCATTTCTCTTTAGTGCTTTAGGTGATTTCTAAACAGGGGGTCATTCTATTCAGTTCTGTTCGAGCAATTTCTTGTATTGCAGTTCGCTCAACCATAGCGTAGAATCAATCAACTCCTCCAACTCTGTTCCTCATTCATGATGAAATGTATTTTTCCTTCTCTTGTTCACCATTTGATTCAATAGTAATGAAGATAATGTTGGTTCGAAATGAGGTTGACTTTTTTCGCATTATGATTCTCTTCCAACGAAAAAAGTATGTCGGAATCAATTCTATCCGATCATTTAAAGCAGAAAACCGAACAAGGAGGAATTCTGATATCGTGATCGTCGACTTGGCAAATTTTGA
Source organism: Blattamonas nauphoetae (assembly GCA_033064195.1). NCBI lineage: Eukaryota > Preaxostyla > Oxymonadida > Blattamonas > Blattamonas nauphoetae. Next base: position 154,238 of record JARBJD010000066.1, on the reverse strand, counting down.
ACTCTGGTTGTTAATCTTCTGAATGATGACACGGCAAAAGACGGACTGGGCTCGATAATCACGAAACTGGAAAAGAAAGCGACAGCAAAGAAAGCAAACGAACATCAATCACTTTTTGTTGGAGAAGAGAACAAAAGACTGCTTCAGTTCGAAGTGTCGGCGAAGACAGTTCACTCAACGACGAAACAATTTCAAATATTGAAGCATACGTCGCAGATGTCGGCAGTGGTGCTTACACACGACATGTTTGAGCATTTGGCAGCCACGACGCTGGTGGGAGGGTGGAAATACATTTAAGACTTGGATGCGATCCTGTAGAACTCGAAGACAGCTCTGTTTCGCAGTCTGGACTCGCTCAGTCTGTGGTCAGCGAGCAACAAAAGCGCGTTCAAGAAGGAAGAGGGCTTCATTGTGGTGTTCAACAATCTGTCGATTGCGTCGCCATTCTCGTCGACAACCGAGTTCCATGGGCTGCTGGACACGATCGGAGACACAACATACGCAATCTCCGCATCGTCGTCGCTGCTGGCGTGTCCGACTGTCATCACCGACGCCGACGAACACGATTCGCTGTTGCGGGAGATTGTGTATCTGATGACGTCGGGGCCGCTGTGCGTGGTTGAGCCGATCAAGATTGGAATGTCAGAGATTCTGGGGAGGCACGAGAGGAATGTGGAAGTGACGTTTCTGACGAAGATGAGGCAGCGGGGAAGCAGACGACGTCACTCTTCCTGACGAGCCCGCCGAACGACTCGGAATCGTCAGACATGGTCACGCAGACGAGCTCGGAGCCGCTGATCAAGGTGAGCGACACGCCATCGGAGACAAAGCCACGAAGGATGGTGCTGGAGCTGGTGGACGAGCGAGTGGAGGAGTCGATTTTGGATGTGGAGATGCTCCCAGCAGCCGACGAGTTCAGCACGGCGACGCGCGACTGCTTCCTGCAAAACGAGGCGAGCGAGCCAGATCGGATTCCAGGATGGATGGGGACATTTGTGGGGCTGGACAACGTGCTGGCGTGGCTGGTGTCGAACACAGAACAGCTGATCACTCTGCCAGCAGCGGAACTGACGCCGAACAGGCACGCAACATGAACGACATGCTGTGCTGAGCCCGAAACGAGTACTCAGATGACGATCGCCCGCATTCTGAAGACGCTGCTCTCCCTCTGTCATCAGAACGGCTAAAGAAAACTATTTAGGGCTGGATCAGCGTATTCTATTTGAAACAACAGAATGAAATGCTTTGCACCAAAAATATCCGAAATAGAGAGAAATAGATTGAGATGAAAACAAGAATGATGTGGTGAGTGTGAAAAAGAGTGAATTGAGAATTTGAGAAAAGACTATTAAGGGACATAGTAAAGGTCTGATCACAACTTGATGAGATATAGACGGAATGCTTGATGAGATATAGTCGGCCCCTGTTCCAGGGCGATTCTGTGTGTCTTCTTCGTTCTCTCATTTCTTCAGCTCACGAGTTCCAGCGGAAGTGTCGGTGAACTTGGAGTTTGTGAAGAGACTTGTCAGTTTGTGCAGTGTTTCGAATGTGATGGAAATGGTGCGTTTTGGGATTTTGGACGTTGTGATTCGAGTTGTGTCGGAATCATCGTTTCTGGAGGACTACGAAAACGGGATTTGTGTGATTGGGATTCTTCTTCGTTCGATTTGTGGTTTTGGGAAGATGTCATGATTTCCTGGTTGTTAGACACAATTGATCCTCTCTTCACGATTCCTTCCAATCATGAGATCGCATTTCAGAAACAATCGCTCATCGACCATCGTCTTCGACATTTCGGAAAGGCAGAAGAACGAAATGGATGTTGATCCACACCAACCAATCACTCCTCTCTCCCGTCGGAGAGAGAAGCGGAAAGACGAGATGAAGTCTGATACGATCTGCCGTCCAATCGATGCATCTCTTCCGCCGAAGACCTTCCGACAGAATCGATGCCGCTCAGAAAACTCTCGTCTGTCTCCTCGCTCTCTAATACGTGGAAGAAGGGCCATTTGCTGTTGTTGAGACGTCCCAGCTCGATCTGATGGAATCGAAGGATAGAGCAATCGCTGAGCAGAAACAGCGGATTTTTCCTGTCGACTGGCAGAACGCTTGTTCAAAATACCATTCCTCAAGCAGGGCAGGAGTGGTCGACGGAGGCTGATTCGGAGAAGAGGACACTCCACTTCTTCGTCGATGGTGTCAAACAGCCACACCACTTCGTCAACATTCCCGTTCATCTCGTCTTCGCCATTGATGCATACGACAAAGACATTCCGATTGAGATCACGTTTTGGGGAGAGTTGAAGAGATCGAGTGTGACATTTGAAGGAACTTGACACAATTTGGGGTAAGTCATTGTTATCCAGCAATTTTATAAATCATTTCTTGAATAACTCTTCCTTTTCTGAAGTCTCTTTTTCTTCCCTTGAAATGTGAATTATATTGTGAAAGAGTCAGACTTCATTGAGGATATCCGGAGATGTTTAATTGTGGTACGGATCAAAACAATCTCATTTCAATCGTTGTTCAATGAGAAACAATTCAACCTCAGAACGAGACCATTACCTTCGACCCTTCAGCCCAGATCGGCATCAGAACAGAACTTTCTTGCAACGGAGAAACGAACACGAACACGACAATGGCAGAACAAGAGAACAACTTGCTCAACCATTCATGTCGCTTGTTGACCTCATCAGGAAAGGAAACAATCTGGATTCCGAAGCGACTGAAGATGCATGCACTCTCCTGAACCGATTAATGTATTCCTGTGATGATTCGTCATCAACAGACCTGATTCTCTTCGAGCTTGTTCCATCACCCGATGGATCTTGTTCTGGTTTCACAGAATCTATTCTGCCGCTCCTTTTATCATCCAACATGAGACTTGTGGAGACAACTCTCATGCTCCTGGAACGAGTTGTTCCAGTCATGGACAAAAGTTTACGGGCACCCTTGTTCGCGTTTATGAACAATCAACTTTTTCTCATTTTTCATTAAACACTTCACAACATTGGAAGACAGCAATTTCCAAAATATTGAACAAAAAGAGTCTGTCGAAGTGAAAATCAGGAAGAGAGTTTGAAGTGACCTGGGAGGAAAATTTTGTGGCGGCAACCTACACTGCTCTCCTCTTTCAGGGAGAGGAGACGTGATCAGTGGAGTGAGTTGCTCCCATGAAAACGATCAGTCTCCTCTCCTCATCGAGATTCAGGTGGAGATGTGACGAAAATGAGTGAAATTTTGTTTCTTCATCTCTCCTCTACTAGCCTTGTCGACACACCAAACACTCCCTCTGATCATCAGAGTGAGGATTCCGTCTCCACCCAATGGATTCCAGTCATTAGCTGTTCCTACGAAGTTTGACGAAAATGACACGTTTGAAGTCTCTCTACAACTCATCACAAATAAGCAAATGAAATCGTAATCTTCGTTCGCAAGATCAGAGGGAGTGTTTGGTGTGTCGACAAGGCTAGTAGAGGAGAGATGCGGAAGACAGATTTTGCTCGTTTCGATGACATCTCCAACATTTTCTCAACAAGGATTGGAGCCATTCAATTTTTGAGAGTCGAAACACTCTCACCTCCTCACATCTCCTCTTCCACAGAGAGGAGATGTGTTCTTGTCGCCATCATCTAATTTTCATCCCAAGTCGGCTCGAACTCTCTTCCTGATTTTCACTTCACCACACTAGATTGGTTTTATATTTCAAAAAGGACTATCTTTCATTGTTGTGAAGTGTTTCTGAAAAAATGAGAAAAAACCACCTGTTCATAAATACAGACTTGGGTGCCCGTAAACTTTTGTCCGTGGCTGTTCATTCATGTACAGAAGAGACACGCTTTATCATCATCGAGACAGAATTCTTCAAACGCATTCCAATCACATTCTATGAGCATAATATGCATGTCGTAGCTCCATCGACATTGGATCTGATGACAATTGTGGTCTGGATTCTGATCTCTTCAAACTCTGGCACAATGGAAAGAATCTGTCGACACAGACGCCTTTCGATGCACTCCGTCCAAGAGATCTACATCACCAACTTTTTCCATCCGATCGAACCATTTCTTGAGTTCGCATTCCACAATCGACGACGAATCACAGAAGAAAGAGGACAGTCTCATATCGCATCACTTCTTGGAACACTCCTTCGATACACACCGTTCATGGGCCAGACGACACAGTTCATGGTGTCTTCTTCGTTTGCTCTCGCGTTTACCGACTATCTTCATTTCTGGGAAGCAGACTTTCCGACTGGCCAGCACCTCCAAAACTTGATGAATGCGATCGGCGTGTGGAAGAAGGAAGATGTGGTAATTCAGAAACGAGGACATCAGATTCTCATCAAACTGTGCGAGGAAGGGTTTGAGGATGAGATGGAGTTGCCCTTCTCATTTAGCGGGCTGACACTCGCTGGACGCCGTACCGCCTCCGTCCAAACTTGGGTGATGAGTCAAATGGGCGGGAACACTCCATTTTAGGCTGATATCCAGGATTACTTTATTATCCACTTCACAATAACTCGCTATTCATCAGACCGTTCTTTTCACAGAACCTTTCATTTGGTTCTTCTTGAGAAAAAAGGTGAAAAAAGATGCACAGTAGTGACGATTTGCCGACTTGTTGACACAAACGCTGTGGGAAGGCATCCGAACGAGACATTTTCAACAAGCAGAGCCCTCTCAGTGTCCTGGACGCTCACGATGCCAACCCTCCTCTTCCGAGTTCCTTCTGAACCGACTCGACAGACCAGTCTGACAGTCGGGTGTTTGTTCCTCCTGACAGCTGACATCCCCGCCATGCTTGGCTTGTTTGGATGGTCAGAGAAATGACAACTTTTTCGAATGGGGTTTCAACCTGTTCAGGGTACGTCAAGTCAAGAAACTTGAAAAGTGTGTTTGTTCTTCCTCGTCCCGTCCGAGAACGACACGTTCAGCATCTGCACTGTGTCCGCCGAGAACGAGCTGCGAGAGATCAGCACACAGTGAGCACGTGTTGGCGCGGTTCAGTCTTTGAATACGACGTGGAAGAGTCGAACTGTCCCCCCAAGCGACACAACCACTCCCCGTCGCTTTCAAACTCCTTCGCGAGATGCTGGAAGATCGAGGACTCGATCTACAGAATCCCACTCTTCACGAACACCAGAATCGCCCCGTTCGTCCTCATCTTCTTCTCCGTCGATCCGCCCAGTGTTTCCTTGTTCACGATCACATTCCCACGTGACACGTTCAGCAGCTGGTTGTGTGATTTCGCATCAACTGGTGAAGTCGTCACGTTCGTCAGCCACGCAAACCCTCCCGCCACGTTCACTGCGCCGCTGTTCGTCCTGCCGCGCATGTTGAAGTGGATCGCATCCAACATCAGAGACCCCTGCACGACAAACCCGCTGTCCGTCGTCCATTCAGTGAAGTCCACAGCGAAGTGGCCTCCTCCAAACGCCATCCCCGACTTCACTGTCAGTCGCGACGAGGGGGAAAAGGTCAGCTTGGGCAAAACATCGCCCTGCTTGCCTGTGAGGATCGTCGAGTTGTGGTTGGTAGCGCATTCTTTCATCACTCTCGAGTCCGACAACAGCAGAATCAAAGCCTGCCCCTCCACCTGCCGTGCAAACACAAAATCAAACGAGTTGCATGGCGAATTCAGCTGTCCGCAGAACTTGTTGTCATACCCCACTTTCTCGTCCACATGCAACTGTCCTTTTGAGAACGGATACAACACTTGTGCGACAGAGTATGTCTGACTGTTGATCGAGTCGTCCCGCCCCAAAATTTCGAAAGCTGTTGCATCGGTCAGCAAATCGAAGCTTTGAACGGTCCCAGCGAAGGCGGCGGGGTGATGGAATCGGCGAAGTTGGAACCCTGCACGAACACTGCATGGAAGCCTGAATAATCTGAAGAGATGAACTTTGTGTTCTTCATGATCACTTGACCTTCTTTGAACGAGCTTTCGCTTTGGATGTAGATCAAACGAGGCGCGTATTGGGATTCGCAGTTTTTTATCGGCACGTTGTTCAGATACAGTTGTACTGTCTTTGCTTTATATTCCAAAACTGAGGGAGATGAGTTTACTCGTGTGACATTCGAGAAAACTTGGTCTGTGATGTTCAGAGAACCGCCGGACACGAACAGAAGGACTGTGTTTTCACAAGTTGGGAAATCGAGTAGTCTGATTTGTGAACATTCATCAGATAAGGAGCAGCTTGACACAAGGGGAAGAGTGAGGGACATGGGTTCGACAGCCGATCAATCAATATCGCCATTTATCCGAATTGAAAGTCATCTCATCCCTGAATCGTCTTGCATCATTCTGAATCTCTTGACTGGTGTCCACTTCGATCCCCACCACTCGTTGTTCGAAAGCATCATCCCACCCTTCTTCTCTCAAACGCACTTCTCGCCTCTTCTGCCGCTCTCGTTTGTTCCGTCTCCATTGAAATGTCCGATTCAGCATGTTTTGGAAGACGTTCTCAAAATTGTCTTCGTTCTCCATCTCGACGATTATTCGCATTTCCCACCTCACAAGTTCTGATACAAAGTCGGCGTCGTGTTCGTCGGAATGAAGTTCCATGTTTTTGATGTGATGATGGATCCAACAGAGACAATTCTCGAGTGTTGCTCTGTCTACTTCATCCAGAATGAGAATGTCCGAATTGTTGAACATGAATGTGATGAAGTGTTTCGCTGGCTCGAACAAAGAATAACGAATGAGATGATATTGTTCGAAGATTGCTTCTTTATCATCCCCAATCGGGAAGAAGACGGTATCGATGAATCTGACGAGGATAACAAGGGTTTTGGATTCCGAGAGAGGAAGAGACACAAAATCGACTGTTTCAAACAACTTTCCAACAAGATTTATCGTCATGAATCTTTCTCTCATCGATGAAAAGTCGATTATGACGTTTCTGATGGCCAATAGCATGTTCTCTCTGATTTCTGGGCGAGGAAATTTGACAGAGTTGATAATGACGTCAGAGAAGGATGGATCGTCGAGAATGATTGTTTTGAAGGAATGTTTATGTGAATCTGTGATGCTGTATGTCAAATTCACGAAGAAATACCACGCATTGTTCACAAAGTCTTCGCACGCACTTCGAAGGCGTTTCAGAGAATCAGCCATTTGTGTATCTACTTCAGAAACCAACGGAGTGGTTGGAGAAGAGTCAGAGTGAAGAGTTGCGATGAGATTGTCGATATTTGAAATGTTCGCGAGAATCGTTGTGAGAGCTTCTTTCACAAAGAGAATCAATTCTTGGATGATCTCAGAATCAACCTGAAAATAAGTTTAAAATGATGAAAAGGGTCAGAACACACTTCAATCAGTGGGGTTGCTTTCAAAAGGAGAAGTGGGAGGATGGACGAACAACAACAAAATGAAAGGGAACGTGTGATGAGATACGGATCATCCTTCGTGAGCTGGACGTATTTTGGGAAGTGTGAAGGATCGGTTGGGATATTTACTGGAAAGGTTGAGAAAACTGGGTGAAGTTTCTTTGTCAGAGCATTCAGATATGAGAGGCCAGAATATTGTTGGATTGGGGAAGAGGATGGGAAGATGGGTGAGGGAAGAAGTGTGAGAGCAGGTGGATCTCGTTGGACGATTGGGTTAAGAGCGACAATGGAATTGTGGCTGATTCTGAGATGAGGGAAGAGAGAAATCCGAGCCAAAGTGGTGATTAATGTAGGTGGGGGTGATGATTTCCCGATTTGGTTGAATGTTGAAAGGATAAGGTCCTTGTGGAGCAGAAAAAGTGAGTCGACGATTTCAGGTTCAATACAAAGTGATTCCATGCAAGAACAACACTGAGAACAAATCAGACAAAGAAACACATCAACACACTGATTCCAGTGCAAGACACTTCAGCCAATCTCCGAATTGGGTGAGGATGAAAGAGGGGGTTTCAGTTGAAATCGACGATCGAATGAATGATGATGATTTCGAATCTGAAAGAAAGAGAAGAAGTATGTATCATCAGAAGGAAGAACACCACAAACATAGTATGTCAAGAAATTTCGTAAGTTCTGCCTGAGAAGCGTAAATCAACAAAAGAGAAAAGGAAAGACCAGAAGTCCAGATGAGTGTGTTTCACAACACAATGGAGACAGAGACGGACACCAATCATCAAAACTGTCATCCGACTCACTTTCTGAAACACATCCAAGACAACCAAAACAGTCAAAAACAAATCGATGAAGAAAACAAAATCGCACACCATATGCCACTTTCTGCAACTTTCGGAGTGTGTCAATCAAGATATACTCATCTTCACTTCGCAGGACTTCGAGAAATGATGAGACGTTGGTCTGAGAATGAGAGAGATGAAAAACGAAAATAACGAACTAGATTCCAACTGGGTTGGCAGTTCGAAGCACCCGGCGAGAGATCATCATCCAAAACACAGTTCTCTGAAATCATCTATGAATCTATTGCTCCGTTTGATTGAAGAGTTTGTCTGAACCAATGAATTATGGGTTCTCATGGGTCTTTTCCTCCACTTTGGTCATATTCGTTCTCAACTGCAGTTTTCTGAATAAAGGAATATCGAATGTAACAGGAATGCTACTGTCCAAAAGAAAAGGGTCCAATCCGCGAATCGTCGTGAAGAGAAAAGACAATCTGAATCAAAGACCGTGTGAAATGATAAAAACAAAAAAATCACATAAAGATTCCGCTCTCATTCCTGTCCACCGCAATCCTCCTCTCCTCGTTCTGTCGTCATTTCCATTGAGGTTCATACGATCGATCCATTCTTCGTTTGGAAATGATCCTTCTCCTTTATTTTTACCTCTATTCTCTCATTGGTTTCGCTAAACCTCAGATAGCGCCATTTTACCATCTTTATCCCATATCACTGCCATCCATCCTGCACGAACAGCTCAGAAATGGACCCGCATTTGACACGTTTCAATCAGTCAACTTTACAGACAATATGTTAGTCCATGGAGATAAAGTCCCCATTTCTTCTCAAAATCTCCATTTTGAAGGAAATAGCACTCCATTCGCCCATACTAGCCATCTGGAACTCCCAAACATCACCACTCACAAAGACAGACAGAAACCTTCCTCGAATTCCATGGACGAATCCAGGTTCGTTGCATGCCTTTTCAATTCATCTCTTTCCATGAAGAGATTCATTTTCCATGTCATTACTCCGAAACACGCGATGCTCGAAGTTGACTCGTCGACGCTGTCAATCTCAGAAAGCAGGGTGGTGTCGGAAGGGTCGTTGTCACCATTTGTGATATCAATGCAAAGCCGGCCACTGTTTCGGATTGTGTCTTCTTCCAAACAGAAGGCGCTCGACGCGGATCATCGCTGAACATCATCAACTCTCCAATAGGAGTTGTTTCGTCAGTTTCCAATTCTGTCTTCGAAAGTGCGTTTTCGCCTGACACAACAGAAGGATCAGCACTCTCCATCAGAACTTCGTGTGAAACCTTCATCGCATCGCTTCGATTTGTCGACACTCTGGTGGATGAAGCGAGAGATGTTTATTACCATTCACCAAACGACGCAGTCAGTGAGGATAATGTGACGAATTGCCAATCTTCTCGGAAGACACGGATTTGTGAGTCGACTAAGAGTTCTGTGACAACATCTTACGACCATTTGTTCACAACCATCACGAAGGAGACGATGATGAAGTCGTTTTCGGGAATTGACAACGAGGATGGCACAGCAACATTCACAATCGAACTTGAAGATGCGGTGACAGGAGAGATGGTTGTTGTGGTGGAGAATTTGGATTCCACACGCTCCTCTCCTCCACCCATCCCTCGCTCACTCGTATTCAACTTCCCAAGCGAAGCGTCGACAGCGTCATGCACAGTTGATGTGGGAAACGATGAACTGATCCAATCTCCAGTCACTGACTACAGGATCAGAAGAGCAGCGATTGCCGACTGGCTTATTCACACTTTCCGAGTGAAGTCCAGAACTGTCTCCTTCAACGACGCGATGAAAACAACAATCGACATCTCACTCGATTGTGATGGACTCATGCAAGCTGATTACTCGATTCTCGTCCAAACAGGAGACAAAGAACGAACCCTCCCGCTGTCTGTTGGAAGTGATGGAACCACTCTCACTGCAACAGGCCAAGCATATCCAATCGCTGGGGCTGCTCTCAGCTATGCGACAGACTACACAATTGTTGCTGTGAAGGACGCCTGGGGACGCGCAATCATTATGCCCAATGCTGTGACCTTTCGCACGCCTGACGAACCACCAAGAATCAACAGAATGACACACAGCGGATTTGATTCGACTGGGGAGCATTTGATTGTGAGAGTTCGAGGAAGACAGAAGCCTGTTGGAACATACACAATCACATTGAATCGTGGAGGCCACTCATTTGACGTCGTGTTTGGAGAGTTGAATGATGGAGAGACATTGGCCGAAAGATACTCAGAAACCGTGTCCATCCCAATCTTTGGAGAGAACAGGAAGATATTCTTCGACACACTCTACTCGATCAACGCTGCATTTGAAAAATCAACAGGATCATCTGTCTTCGTATCCAAGTCAGAGACAGAAATGACGACACCTGCTGAGCCAGCAAGGATAACGGAGATCAAAAATGTGGAGTACGACTCACAATTCACACAGCTGACTCTCGTTCTCGGGAATCAACTGTGTTGCAGCTGGACATACAGTGGCACTGAAGAACACAGCGACGGAAGAATCGTTCACATTGGTTGTGACCTTCGACACTTCGCAAACGGGGCACAGCACAGAATACATTTGGACTGAAGAAGGAACGACTCAACTCAAGTTTGGAGGGACGTACGAAGTGATTGAAGTCACAGCGTCATCTGGCGAGATCTTCTTCACTCGTGGAATGACATTTGACGTTGTTCCTGCTCGCCATCGACTTCTCTCTGCTGGCACTGTCGTCTCCGATGATCACCGAAATGTTAGCACTGTTCCATTGAAAGGAGAAAACATGCCAATCGGAACGACCACACTCAGACTCCTCGACTCCACACATTTCTCAGAAACCAGCGAGAATTTGTATGTCGATGTGGAAATCACATTCTCAACCGAAACAAACGGCTTGCTTGAAGTCGAATTGTATCCCACTCCACAACTGGTTTATGGACACGCCTATCTCACATTGGAGATGACTCGGACGGGAATCGATGATGAGATGTTCGTGACGAGAAATGATAGTTCCCCGACCAAGCCGGACTTGTTCATCAAGGCGTACTAAGTTAATGCACGAACAGTCTATTCTTTATCCCTTCAGTCCAGCTATTCAGCCCTCTATTTCCTCCTTAATTGACGAGGGAGACATTGATCAAACCATTCAATTCTTTTCTTCACCTCACTCCTTTACTCTGACGATTACGTGAAAATCTAATATCAATAGGAGATGTGAAGTGATTATCCGAACTGTCGAAACCACTCCGGAGTATGTTTTGTTCGTCCTCCCTGAGTTGTTGACGATCGTCTCGGAGTCGAGGTATGCAACGACGGAGGAGTCTCCTGACGCTCTTGTTTTGTTGTCTGCCTCTCAGGGGATTGAATGGTCGATGGCGTCGAGTTCTGTCTCTTTGTTTTCGTTGGTAAGCGAGGAATAGGTTCATCATCGTCGTCGTCTCGGATCATTCGTGGATGGCCGCGTGACTGAGGTAGTAGATGGCTCTCCAAATTCGATGAAGGCTGTGAGGATGAATGTGTAGTTGTTTCATTGCCTGTTGGAATCTGTTTAAGTGGAGTTTCGCTTCCATAAATAGGGAGGTTCTCAAATTCATCATCATTTTCAGATTGTGAGGGAAACATCAGACGTTTTCTTAGAGCTAGCTGATGAGCTTCAAGAAATGGATCAGTATCATCAATTTCAGCTTGAATCGAAAGTGGATTCACTGTTTCGAGATCTTGTTCGTCATCAACGTCTGGCAGTTTCAGATGTGTTCTCCACCCACTTTGAACAACTGGATCTGAGAGGACCTTCGAACCAAGCGGGAATCCACGACGAGTTTCTTCTGCAGGACTTCCGTCTCGCAATTGACTGGTAACAATTTCCGGGTTGAAGGGAAAAATGCCAGATTCTCGAAAGCTTGCGATAATTTGTTCTGAATTATCAAGAGCAGTTAAAGCAGCCGATTCCACCTTTAATAGCCATGGAATTAGTTCTGAATTCTGTTTTGTTTTTGATGGTAGTGGCGGGAGTTTTTGAAGATTTCGCTTGAATGCGGAGTTGACGTAGAGGTCACAGGGTTGCATAATAGAGGAACAATTGGAGGAGACAGATACTGTCAATCCCCAAGTCTGCAAGTTGTTTCCACAGAGTTGGTTGATTCCTGGACGAGTGTCCATCAAATATTAATAGCGCTCGTGAGAGAGGCTTTTGATTTTCCTTTACGCTCTTGAATTTCTGGACCTAGTCCATTGATCAGGATATCGTAGAGGAGCTCCTTGTTCATCCACCCTTTTTGTGAGGTGTGGAAAGAAAAGCGGGAAGGGAAATGTCTGGAAAGGGAATCTTGGTTCGTTTTGGCTGGGAGGATCAGATGAGAAGTTAGAGCCTCCCCATCAGCAGCGATTGTGAACAGCATCGTGTGACTGAAGATCATTGACGGCGGCGTTGAATAGGCGACTGAACTACTGTATGTCGTGATCCTTTTTTCATAAATGAACTGTGTAGAAACCAATGATGTCTCATCAAAGTTGTAGACTAATTCTGGTGGATAGTCGTGTTCGTCGATCAGCTTTTTCAAGTTTTCAAAAAACGGTTGTGTATGTCTTTTCGTTAATGAATTCTGCCTTCTTTGTTCCATACAGATTGGCTTAAGAGCCTTGAAAAGAGGATGGTTCTTGATCCATCCACTGACCCAGCTTCTGCATGGTTCGTGGATGTCGACTGAGACATATCTCAACCGATCTCGACGAATCGAAAAGCCTGAAAAAGATGGAAGATACTGTTGCGGAACACACCATCCTTCCGACGTCCTTGTACGTTGGGTGAATGCCATTGGAGATCAGTTCGAGGATCTCTTTCTGCAATTGTGTAGATTCAGCTTTATTGAGATATTCTCGAGTCCCAGTTCTCCCAATCTCTTCACCTTGAAGAAATGCAGTAAGATGACGAATTCTGGTTGGGCGCAGAAGTCCTTCCAGAAACGGCAGTTTAAACTGCGACATCCTCACCACCGCCCCGTCCAAGAGGACAACGTGCGGGGAGCGCGGGTGGATGTCTTTCTGATCCACGCTGATGTACGCATGCAACTCCGACAGTGTCAATACAGGTCCATTCTCCATTTTGATTTGAAATGAGCCCATTGATAGTGTCCACTTTTTCAGAAAAGATTCAAAACACGGAAGGAGCTGGAGATGGAATGAAACAAATTCAATTCAACAAGAAATGATTATCGTACGACTTGATGAACAAGTACGGGTTGATGGGAGGACTATGAACTGATTCAAATGCCAACTGAACCGAGCCGATTGGAGAGAATTGCACAAGTTGACTTTTTGGACGATGAGAAAGTGATCAGCTTGAGTTGGGAAGGACGATTGATGAACAATGGACCATACACTGTGACACTTTCAGTGAATGGATCATCAACGACGACAACAACACTCACACTTCCATTCGATTCTTCTGAATCAACATCGACGACGACAGAAACACTGTTCAAATCAGCATCGAATGGTCTGAAATACTATACCGCGTATGTTGTGACGGGAGTGAAAGACAAATTGAATACGGAGGTGATCTTCAACTCTGGGATGACATTCACGACGATTGCAGAACCAACTCGTCTTCTGTCGATCTCATCTCAAGAGAATTGTACCGATCTGAACTCAACGATACTGACTCTGACTGGCCATCAAGTGCCAGCTGGAGATGCAACGCTCATTGTTGTCAAATCGTCAGTTGTGCCTGGTTCAGAAACCGAATCAGACAAGATTAACCTTTCAGTCAAGTTCACCAGATCTGGAGATAACTCAACAGGAACAGTGTTGATCTCACTGTACCCAACACCCACACTCGCCTTCGATCAGACATATCGGATTGTGTCACTCTCGTCCGCGAAATACATCGACACACTTCTGACGTTCACCACGCCTTCTCGACCTGGGCGAATCATCTCTGTGGATCCATTGACGTATGCGACGTTAGAGACTGAGGTGACGATCACACTGACTGGACAACATTGCCCCTCAGCGGACCAAATCATCACGTTGACGAATGACGTGACTTCTGAAGAAACGAAGCTCTCGTTCAACTCAATTTCCGATCAGAGATTTGCGTGCACAGCCACAATTTGGAGTCCGACTGGGAATGCGGAGTTGGTTGAGGGAGCGGGACAGACTATAGTTCATCAGCAGTTTCAACTATTGTTCATCACCATCCCATATTCTGATGACAGGGAGATGAATCATCTTCTTTTCGTCCAAGATGGAAAACTGACACCAAAAGAAGAACTCTGATACAGTTTTAATGTCAACCTCGATGAGTGGTGACGTCCGATCAGCTGTAGTGTCACTGTGGTTGATGTCTGGTGACCGAAGTGTGATGAATGAGCTGCTGCTGGTGAGGCTCGTTTGTCGCCCGTCATGGATGGGTGAGAGAATACCAGATGCTGAGTGCTTGAACTTTCATTCCGGAGCAATCGACTCAGAGAAGGCTGAAAAGTATATTGAAGGATCAAGTCTCGTTGTTTTCTCATCTTCATCACTACCATCGATTGTCTGTGATTGGAGATCGCTCGAAGATCCTTTCCAACGATTCGAACATCACACGAAATGGTGGTGGTCGATCTTCGAATGTCGACCGGATCTCTCGTCGCAATGATATGGGTCTCTGATGAACTATAGTTGGAAATGCTGATGAACTATAGACAGTCCCTGAGGGAGCACGATACACGCTTGTGAAGACTGAAACGAGCACCGTGTTTGTTGATTCTGAACTCCAGTTCCAACTTCGTCCTGCAGTATCTCGAATTGTGTCGTTGGGAGATTTGACTCGTGGAGAGGACCTGAACACAACCACTCTTCAGTTCGTTGGAGAGAGGATGTCAAGTGGGACATATCGCCTGACCTTTTTGGACTCGACACACTTCCAACAAACTGGAGAAGAGCACTTCGTTGAAACACAAATTGTGTTCATGTCAGCGACAGAAGGAACGATGATGATCGATCTTTATCCCACACCCCAACTGATGTACGGACACACATACACGATCGAATCGTTCACAACCTCAGAATCTGTGACAGAGAAAGTGATCAACCACATTGTCACATTGACAGCGCCAACCGAACCGAGCCGATTGGAGAGAATTGCACAAGTTGACTATTTGGACGATGAGAAAGTGCTCAGATTGAGTTGGGAGGGAAGATTGATGACAAATGGACCATACACAGTGACCCTTTCAGTGAATGGCACATCGACAACAACACCACTCCTTCTCGTGTTCGACGATGGATCAACAGCGACGACGGCTCAAACACTCTTCGGGACCTGGTCAGGTTCTCTGAAATACAACACAGCGTATGTTGTGATCAGAGTGAAAGATGAAGTGGATCAAGCAGTGATCTTCAACTCTGGAATCACATTCACGACGATATCTGAACCCACTCGCCTCCTTTCATTGTCTGGTCCTGTGAACACGGATGGATTGAACTCAACGATTCTGACACTGACTGGCCATCAAGTGCCAGCTGGAGATGCAACACTGACAGTTGTTCTATCGTCTATCCCATCTGGTTCAGAAACAGAATCAGACAAGATTGCTCTTCCAGTGTCGTTCACCAGATCTGGAGATGACACAACAGGAACAGTGTTGATCCCTCTGAACCCAACACCCGCGCTCGCCTTCGATCAGACATATCGAATTGTGTCTCTCTCGTCCGCGAAATACATCGACACTCTTCTCGCATTCACCATGCCCTCAGAACCGACCAGATTGGAGAAAGTGACAGGAATTCTGAGCGATGATGCGAAACAAGTCACACTCCAGTTTGAAGGAAGAGTGTTGGATTCTGGTGAGTATGAAGTCACTCTCCAAACAGCTGGATCAAGCACTGAAATGGTTGTTCATCTCATTCGCCAAGGAGACGGAACACTCTCTTGCTCAATCTCAACTGAAGAGACCAACACGCCGCATGTTATCTTCGGTCAGACTTACACGATCACGCAGATGACGAAAGACTCCACTCCGATCATCATCAATCCATCAGCAATGAAAATCACTGTCCCCTTCCCTCCGCCACCTGAGATTTGTGTTGTTGTGGACAGGACAGGAAGTGGGACGGTTGAGGAATGTGGGGGAAGAGACAAGCCGTGTGATTCGATCGGTGTTGGGTGGGAAGTGGGGGTGAGGAGGGATGGAGAGGAGGGGCAGGCAGTTGTGGTGAAGGTGCGTCGAGAGGTTGTTTTCGGGGGAAGCGTGACAGTGAGAGGAGGAACGCTGAGGATCTGCTCAGAATCAAGTGCGATGAGAAGAATCATTGCGGAAGGGGCATTGGATGAGGACGAGGAGAGTGGGAAAGGACTTGTGAACGTGGTGGGAGGAAGAGTGGAGATGGATGAAGTGCTTCTCGTTCTTCCGATCTCATCGTCACTCGACTTGGGTCGTGCGGTGAGTGTGATTTGGGGGAGAGGTGAGGTTCGTCTGTCGTCAGTTGAGATTGTTCAGAAAGAGTCGGGAAGAGTGGGGATGGGAGTGGTGTGTGTGGAGTCTGGAGTGGTTGAGATGAAGAGAGTGAAAGCAGCGAATGTGTGGATGGAGGATGGAGTTGCGCTGCTGCGAGTGGAGAGTGGAGTGAAGAGTGTTCGGATGGAGATTGAAGGATGTGAGTTCTCTGACATTCACACTCTTCGTTCGCCTCTTCTCTCCTTCTCCTCTCGCTCACCCTCATCGTCCATGCGCCTCTCGACATCTTCCTTCGTCAACGTCGTCTCCACACTCTCTCCCTCAACACCACCACTCTCCATTGCGACATGTCAAGCTGTACTGACGATGTCGGAATGTATGTTTACGAAATGTGGACTGTTCTCTGCCGCTGGGATCGCATCGGGTCCAACAATGTCGTTCACTCTCTCCTCGCCCACTCCTCTGCTCACACTCTCGTCGTGTGTCTTCACTGGCTCGTTCCCGTCATCGACAGTTTCTGGGTGTGTGCTGATTTCTTCGTCGTCTCTGGCTCGGATCGATCTTGTGAACACTCGATTTGTGAATTCAGAATCGAGCGAGATGTGTGGTGTGCTGGTGTTGTATTCGCATTCGCTTCCGATTGTGGTTCGTCGAAACACGCGTTTCTCGGATTGCAGTTTGATTGTTCGACAGGCATCGTTGTGACTCACTCTCCTCTGCCAACATGATCGTCTCCACTCTCTGCTCGTGTCTCCAGCACTGATTATTGTTTATCATCATTTTCTACCTTTACAGTTCTCTCCCCTTCTTGTTTTTGATCCTTGAGCATTAATTCTTCACTATTCTTTTTTATGTCATTTTCATCTCATCGACATTTGTTTGATTCCCAATTTGTGAACAAACCTCTGATGAATAGTTTGTTATGTTCAATCATGGTTCGATCAACTTTAATGTCAATGACAACGAGTGCGACGGGACTAGAACCCTCGAAAATCAATACATCAGACAGTATGAGCTTGATCCACCACATTATTCTTTCAGACTCGACTGCATTTCTCAACTGGAATACTTCAACACGATTCTCTGTGGATTCAGCTTCTATCACCTTTCACTCTCTCGTCACTTTGGTCAAGGAAGGGTATCCCTTTGATGACGCACTTGAAGCGAAGGCAATTGGCTTCTTGGGTCAGATCGATACGCATTTCAAACGATCAGAAGACGCTAATTTGCTGTTTAGTTTGGTTCCTGCACATGACGATCCTGTGAACGGCTTCCTCGACGCTCTGTTATCACTTCTTGCTTCGTCTATGCACACAATTGTTGAATCTGCACTGGAGATCTTGCAGTCTTTGTTTCGCCTTTGTTCAACTGGCAACATCATCAAAATGCTGAATTGTGATGTGATCTCTGGAGTCATGAATATCATCCAGCCACACACACTCTCACTGTCGTTGAGGAAGAGTCTCCATGTTCAAATCATGGACTTTCTGACATCCGTCCTTTGTGCCAGTGATCGTCCTCCATCTCGCAACATCGATGATGCAACTCAAACATATCAGATGAATGAAATGATATTTCAGCGAATCATTGTTCCTTCCGATGGATATGTTCGGTATCTCTGCTCGAACCGCTATTTCGTTTCGGAGCACCTCTCAGCCTTTACTCTTCGGGTAATTTCTTGCAAGCTGATTAAACTATTCTTGTTTCATTCGCCAACGTGTAATTTCCCCCTATCACTCCCCATCGCACTCACCATCACCAGTTTATCGACTTCCTTCAATCCCAACTTTGTCACAACTTTCTTGGACTCTTTTGTCCCAATGATGCGAGCATGGAGGATAGCTGACCCACACACCGTTGGGAAGGGCAAGACAATTATCAGAGCACTGAACGATGAAGGATTTGATGATGGGCTTGATCAGACTTTATTCAAAGTCAAACCAGAATATCATCGCTATGGATCACCGAGCATCGATCATTTTGCTTGGCCTGTTAAGCTGTGTCCAGTCGAGGTGGGATTGTCCAGTCCAATGTCCAGTCTCCTATTTGGGCGATGAGAGATCTGACCCATGATATTGGTTATTTGGCTCCGAACATATTTTCTCCGCAGGGATTGTTAAATGAACGATTTGTCGTTGTGTACATGAAATGCACCCCAAATAAAACCAATTGAAAGAAAAAGATATTTCAGTTTACAACTTTGCGAGGATCTGTACTGTTGATGTGAGATCTCGTATTCTTGCTGATATAGTCCGTCGAAAACCCGGACTTCTTCAAAAACCCGTCCTTTCATGGATTCTCAAGTTTTGTGGGGTTGATCAAACATTTCACTTTTTTTTCTCAATTCAACTTGTTTTTTTAATTCTGATTCAAATACCAGAGAATTTACTTAAATGAAGTGATAGTCGAAAAATCTGTTACAAAGAGTCATTCTGTGAAGTTATTTTTTCTGAAGTCGACTCGTCCAAAAAGTCACTGTCATCATCATGAAGGACATTGATTCGGCTCTTTGAAAGTGGAAAAACAGACGGAACAGACTCGATTCGTGTTGATTCTTGCCTTTTCTGTGGTTTTATTTCATCAAGGGTTAGTTGTTTCGATTTTTGAGGTCGTTCTGAAGATTGGATCACATTCAATTTGGTGTGTATTTGAATCTTCGGAGTGAAACCACGTTTTCTTTGGAGTGAGAGTTGTAAGAAGTCTTCCCTGATATTTCGGTTTTGTTTGAATAGCTGTGTGGTGAGAAGCGGGAGTTTCACAAGTCGTTTCAGAAGACAGTATGGATGAAGATGGTGTTTCTGATTCTGGTTTGGAAGGGACTAGTTGAATCAATTGAGCGAGTGAAAGTGGAGAAACCCCACATCGAGCGAATGATGCCTTGATGACACAGGGTTTCATTGACGTCGCCAAACAATCTGGCAGAATTCGTGCGAGTTCGGTTCTGTAAGCTGAAATTGAGTTTGATTCGGGTTGAATGTATTTTCGAGAGAGTTCTGACTTGAAACTTGCGAAACAATAGCCATCAAGAGGTTGTGAGATTGATGATGAGTGAGGTGGGAGGAAGAGAATTTGAATGTATGCCTTTTCAGCCATCTCTTGAAATTCAGGAAACATGTGAGATGATGCTCCATCGAGGAGAAGAAGTGCATTCCGCATTTTTTTGGGACTCTTATCACGCTTTTCTGTGATTTCTGGAATGATGACATTTTCGACAACTTTTGGAAAAGAGTTGATGTCATGTATCCGCTTCCCTCGTAGAGTGAGATGATGTGATGAGCACTCAATCCAGAGAATTCGGCGACAGGCGTGTTGGTAGGATATAGCAGAATTGGTGAAAGTGAAGAACCATCGGCGCAGATCGTACAAGCTAAGGTTGCGTTGACAACTCTTTTATTTTCGGAATTCGGCGGGACATTCTCACCGCGATACCACACAACCATCGACTGTTTATCCTCATCGATTCTGAGAGAGGTTTCGTCAAAATTGAAAATCATGTCATCATCGATCTTCGCATCAATCACAACACTTTTGAGCAATTTGAACCATTCAGTCATGCTTTCGACAGTCGTAGCAGCAATTCTTTCGGGACTCAAAAAGATGGAAGGGATCGCTGGAGCACTGGATTCTGATCTATCCAGTTCGAAATTGTGGGTCGTTTCACTTCAGCCAATTTTTTTATTGGATCATTTCGACGTAAAACGATTTCTTTTGCCTAAATGCGATTTTCATGAAAAAAGAAGCAAACATGAGTCATAACTCGAGACACCTTAATCGGAACATTGCGCGAGATGTCTTCGAGGACTTTCATTTCAAGGTCAGTTTCTTCAGCTGAACTGAAAAAGCGAGGACGACCATTGATTCCGACTTCTCGTCCATCCTTAAGAGCTCGCCTTCCGCGACGCAGTTGGGAAGGAGATCCGAGGTTGCTTTCTGCGAGGGTCTCCAGCTTGACGTGTTCGTCTTCGTACAATTTCAGTCCACGAGCAACTCGATTCGGAATCGAAAGGTATTCCTGTTTCACAATAATTTTTGAAACTTCCTCTGGACTGAGAAAATGAGGTTCTGAGGACGACATAAAAATGTTGTGGGTGTGATCATCTTTTCAATTTTGATTCAGTCTTTTTGTGAAAAAAATGCTCGATTCAAAATGTTTTGAAGTGAGTAAAATGTTCAATAGACCAAAAATATCAGAGATGTCGATCATATTCAGAGTGAAGTGGAGAAATCGTGGGGAGCGATTTAACACCGGAAAACGACGGGTTTTTGACGAAGTCCGGGTTTTTGACGGACTATATCTTGTTAGTTGGGCCGATATGTTCCTTTCCTCCCATGAATATAAAAACGCCGCTGCAGTTTATTCATTCTTATCTTTGTTGTGAACGACGTGCTGGGCAGCCACAATCGTAACATGTGCAATGAGGAGTGATGCAGATAACCAACACGGGGAAAGAACTGGAATGAGAGAGAAGAAAATGAATGAGGCATGCGGAATGACAAACAAGAGAAATGTGGACATCCGGAGGTGTCAACAACAATCTCGTTCAAAAAGACATACTGACCCGACCATCAACCACAGAGGTGAAGAGAATCATCATCGACACTGAGTTTCCCGAAGTTAGAAGAGTTGTGCCGCAGTAACCCAACTCCTTGGAGAAATAGTTCGATGAGTCACAGACAGCCTTTTTGATTCCGCCAAGACAGTTACGCGGTACTTCTCTGATGAATTGGTTCGAGCACACACAGCGTTGATACTTGTGGAGATGAGGGCTTGGGTGTGGTTGAGAGTGGACCTAAACATGATACCAAGAATCATCACAATTGCTGTGAATATCCGTCAAGGTATCCAGAATACAAATTCTTGCATTTGACTGCAATTCTTTGGAAATATGCGGATGATTCCAAACAGGAGCAGAGGCGTGTCCAGAACACAATCAATGGTGATCGAGCAGGTCAGCGCTCACCAATGCGTTTGGACAAATATATCTGGAAGATGAGGAAAAACATGAAAGAGAACATACTGTAGAGGATGAATCTGTGCATACGAGCAGTAGAGATTCATATTCCAATGAAAAAGAACTCATTCCCCCACATTGTGAGGAGTCATCATGCAATGAATCTCAGTTGCTATGAGAAGAGAAGAATTGAAAGAATGAGCAGAAGAAGCAAACAAACATTGATTAAGACAACAGGGAAGATATAAATGATCACACAGATCATCCCAACGATTGACATAGCCGCAGAAGCGACCTGAATACAGAGAATATCGGATTCCACATCATAAATTGAAGAAACTCAAGTAAGTTGATCTCACCAGTGAAAAAGTCACGTATCATCGAGGCAGAACTTTGAGGAAAGGATGCGAAACGAAGGCTGGAACAGAAAGGAATAAAAGAAGAATTTAGAATGAGAAATTCACACATTTGAGTTCAAGCATAGAGATTCGATGGTGATATCAATCGTGGGGTGAGAGATGTTGTGTCTGGGGAAGAATGAATGAATTCTAGATCTGTTGACTTTGCGTCGCGATTTATGACCCCACGGTATTTCAAAACCGAGACGAAGTCGCCTAGTATTCAAAAAAAGTTAGAGAGACATGTGAACATCAATCCGTAATTGAGATGAGGATGTAACTCAATCCCTTAATAGGTGTCGATTGGACAGTCCAGGACTGGACAGTCCATTGGACTGTCCAATTTTGCCGACTCGTCAAAACCTCAATAAACGGGATGCACTAATTGTGTAGACTTCAGAAAAAAAATTTCAGCGAAATGTCCAGTCACGTCCAATGACGTCCAATGGTGGGTGGATCAAGTCGAGATTCACACTTGGCTAAATATGATCAAATTATCTCCATTTCGCTATTTCTTAAGTGATTATTGTCATTTCTTTGTGAAAATGATTGAATGAGTGAATTGAGGATGAGAGAAGCAAGTCTAAAAATGAATGTCCAATAGAGGTCGATTGTCCAGTCCAACATTGGCAACGTCCAATCCAATTAACATGCCAACATTTTGCTGAAGGCTTTGGTGCAAACTATCTTCCGGCGATTCCAATGGACATGTGATGTCGTTTTTGTTCACGATCTCACAACTCAAGAGTGTTTTCATTCGAATCTCTTTGTTTCATGCCATTTTCGCAATGCTCCTAGTTTCAACACATATTCTTCATTATTGCCACCCAGATCCTCTTTGTAATTGCACTTGTTTTATTCAATCATCACGCGTAAAAATTTGTAATGGGAGATTTGGAAACACCCCTTTTGGTCGCCAAGTCAGAAAAAAGTTGAGAAATGAACAATGAAGAGAAATAAGTGATAAATTTTTCATCGAAACGAGATTGCTAATCTCACAGTGAACAATAGTATAATTATGGTCTGATCATTTTACTCTCCATCAACATCGAGGACAACTGTATTCAGACCTCCTGCTGTGAATACATCATCATGTATGCGCTTGATCCCTCTCATCATTTCTTTAAGATTCGATGACATTTCTGGACTGGTCCTACTTACACAAATTCAATATCAAAAAAGCCTCAATGGTCTTTCGGTCTATCGTCACTATGGTTCAGAAAGGGTATCCCTTTAGTAACGCATTTGTGGAGAATGTAACTTATTTCTTGAGACTGATCTCTCCACCAAACGGAATGTACAAACCCGGCCATCTGCTGTTTGAATTGGTTCCAAGACATGAAAGTGTTGATGGCTTCATCGACGCGATGTTGTCACTTCTTGCTTCATCTAATCGCAGAATTGTTGACTCTGCATTCACTTTGCTGCAAACCGTTTTTAACCATTCAAGAACAAAACACCAGATAAAGATGCTCAATTCTAATATGTTCCCTGGAGCCATGAGATTCATTCCACCACACCCAGCCTCCCTGTCCAGGAACATGAACCTCCAAGCTGGTGTTCTTCGCCTTCTGACATCAGGCCTTTTGGGAGCCGGAAATCTTGAATATTTAAGCGTTTCTGGTTCATCCAGACAATCTCAGATCAATGATGCGATCTTTGAGCGGATTATTGTCCCTTCAGAAGCATATATTCGACACTTCTGTTCACGCCGCTACCACCTTTCGAGAGACGAATTTGCGGAAATAAATCTGGACCTTTTTCTCAAGATACTTAAAATGTCTGTATTCCATTCGTCTACGTCCACTTTTGTTGCGTCGCTCCCCATCACTCTCACCATCGTCAGTTTGTCGACGTTCCTCAAGTCCGACTTCGTGAGGCGTTTGTTCGACAACCTTCGTTCAATGTTGCTAATGTGGAGGCTATATGGTCCACACACCTCGAAGATGGGCAATACAGTCATCAGAGCACTAAACTCGGAAGGATTGGATGATGTGCTCGATCAGGCTTTGTTCACCTTCCAACCGGATTATATCCGCAACATGCCACAAAAATACGATTATTTTGCTTCACGAGTTGGATCGAACCATGTTAAGGCATCTCCGACGTATTATTGACCCAATTTTGTTTTTGTTCTCGATGTCACCTCACAAATAGCGAAACGTTCCTGTCAGAAACTATTTTTTCCACCAAGCACAAAACCGAACAGATTGGAAGGAGAATTACAATCGTTCTCACACCGTTATTCAATCATGATAATTTGGTCGATCATCTCGCCGTCACATTGAACAACGCCATCAATGAGGAAAACAGAAGAAAATCGAAAAAAGAAATATCTATCGACTCATGCATTCTCCTGGTTTTCCATCATTTCATTCAATACTTGACAAATAGCACTCTGATGAGATGCACAAAATGAACGTCATGACCGGGTGACCCCCTGCCCTTCAGGGCCTGTCTTCAGCCTCGTCAGCTCTGCCACAAACATGCTTGTCAGCGCACTATCCCCCAGCGCGGCTGTCGCCATTTGTTCCAACTCTTTCGGCGTCTGCGTCTGCAGCAGTCGTAGTGCCAGTTCTGCGTTCCCCTCTCCAAGAAATCCCGCAATCTCTGCCTCTGTCCACGCCAGACACTGCTGCGTGTACTCCTCCAGGTTCACCGCCGACCCTGCCCCAGACATCGAGACGGGAACCGGTTTGGGCACAGTCGACAGACCAGACGCCGACGATGGCAGAGGACGCAGCGTGGGTGGATGGAGGGACGGGGAGGTCGACCTTC
Organism: Blattamonas nauphoetae; assembly: GCA_033064195.1. Classification (NCBI taxonomy): domain Eukaryota; phylum Preaxostyla; order Oxymonadida; genus Blattamonas; species Blattamonas nauphoetae. The sequence goes on along the minus strand of JARBJD010000066.1, from coordinate 129,506 downwards.
CGATCTCTGCAGCGGCCTTCTCCTCCCCGTCAATGTCAATCAGCCCTGTCGGAATCGCCGGTTCTTGCAAAGGCGATCGAGCTGCCTCGATTTTGAAGCGAGGCTGGAATGGTTTCGCGTCGGCCTTCAGCTTCGTCGGCTCGGCTCGCTCCTCTGCCCCTCCCCCAACCACCCCTTCCGCCTCAACGCCCCCTCGCATGCTCTCTGTCATCATCACAAACTGCGCTGCCTGATGCTGGGCTAGCTCCTGTCTTTGCTTCGCGGCCATCTCCTGGGCGAATGGCATCAGATACTTGATGGCTTCTTGTCGGCACGAGTGGGTCAGCGCGCGCATCTCGAAGTCACTCATCGCCATCCGCGCTTCCTCTGTCATCCCTTCCAGTGCCTGTGCGTAGAAGTACTCACTCCACTTCAGGATCGTCTGCTCCGGAATCGTCAGCGACTCTCCCTTCACCACCATGCAGAAGTGCATCTCATCTCCGATCAGCTGCGTCGTCCCTGCGAAGATCTCCATCTTTGGTTGCTTCGGCTGGGTCTGCTTCGCCTTTCGCCGCGATTTCTTCGATTGATGTGGAGCTTGGATCTGTCCAGCGTCCAGTCCATTCATCGACGTCTTCTCGTCCCCTACCCCAACATCTGTCGTCTCCAGCGAGGGCAGTGGCGGTGAGAGCGAGTTGCGTGGATGTGTCTGTTGTCGTCCGTTCGCCGCCTCGACTGTCGCCAGTGTGTTGTCTGTCTTTGTCACAACGAATGTCGCTGCCACGTCGCCCTTCTTCTCGTTCGGTCGGATCTTCTTTCCTGCCTGCCCTGTCCGCTTCGCCATCCTTCCCCCAAACTCCACGTCTCCCTGCCGCTCTCCAAGCAGTGTCTCGCCAGCCTTCACTTTCACTTCCGTCAGACCTCTGACTTGTCTCCAGTCGAACTCGTCGTCCTCCTTCCCGTACTCACACGTCATGATCGGCACGTCTTTGAAGGGCTCCAGAGGCTCCGGGAAGCGATAGCATAGCGGGAACCAGAATCGCTCCTTGATCAGATGGATCCACAGACTCTTCTCCATATACGACTCTTCATACCACGCTCGCATCTGCTCTGTCGAGAACGGCCCGTGGACGTTGTTCTCCATGTCCAGGTATTGCCAACATTCGCCTTCCATCACTGTTGCTGGCACACGAGGGACTTGATCCGCTGGCCATCGGAACGGGTCCTTCTTCACCCTTTTTGTGTTGGGCGCGGTCGGGGGCGTGGTTGTGTGAGCTGTGTCATGCACAGAATTCCCGTTTTCTGGCTTTTTGGGGTTTCGCGTGGGTGAGAAGTGGAGTTCGGTTTTGGGGATTGGTTTTGCATCTGGTGTGGGTATATGCTGTTGAGATGCAGGGTGTGGTGCAGGAACAGCCTTTGGAGGTTGGGGCTGCACTGCAGTGGCTTTTACGGTGGGTGAGGGATGGTTGGAGTTTTGAGTTTGGGGCGGAGGAGTTTTCACTTCCGTTGGGGTTAAAACTTGAAGTTGTTGGGTGGGAAAGAGTATATGGAATGAGGGATTAGCTGAGGGAGAGTCGGGACAAAATCATTGAGAAATACGCCAAACGTTCTTTTTCTTTTTGATGATTGATCGTTTTGTAGTAGTGATCTACTTCGTTAGTTTTTTCATACTAATGCAACTGTGAATGAATAAAGAATGCTGAACCTCATTTTTTGAAACTGTGAGCGGGGACTGAAGAAGGGGAGACAAAATCTTGGCGCACGACGTTAGTTGGCCGATCTGACGAGAGAGTTCGGGGAGAACAGAAACATTTGTGTGAAAAAGGCACAGGAAATCGTCCAAAGTATATCTATTTGGAGAGGAACTATTGACTGTTTTGGATTCAGGAACTCGGTTTGTGGTCTCGAGATATGCCTGCTGTTTGAGGCCATCCGAGAGTATACGAGAAGTCGCAACCGCAGCGGAGGAGGGTGGAAAATCAAAAGTAGAGGAAATTTCTGCCATGCAGAGCGAACTCGAAAAAGAGAATTGATCAAAAAATGTGTATCCCTCAATTCATAGAAACACATAGACTAAAAACTTCATTTTTCCGGAAATACGTACAATTTGGCAAAAAGAGAACTTAAGGTCTCACAACTCAGTGAACCAGAATCTCATGGTTATGGAATGAAGACGTATCAAACAAGAACAACCAAAATAATGACAGAGGATGACCCCATCAAAGAATCACTTATATGATCTGAAATCAAAAGTGGGCACTAGTCATACATTTTCTCAAATTGGGTTGCACCCTTAAGAAGTGGTATCGAGTCAGTTTCAATGGAGAGGATCTCGATCGAATTCTCGTACCAATTCAGGTTGAATATGAAGCGGAAGGGAACGGGAATGTTGGTGAAGCACACAGCGCCCACCGTTCCCCCAACACTGATCATAGCAGTTCGTTGGGGATTCACCAAGTCACATTCCATCACAATTTCGTCGCCGACCTTCCCTTTCCGGCAGCTCCCGTATGCCTCCGAATTCCCGTTGCATTTGAAGCTTCCATGCTTTAAGTCCCATCTTGCCGAGCCTCGAAGATCACTAAAAGCAGTTCCGCGTGCTTGATCCATCAGGGCGTCGGCGATGATGCCGGCATGTAAGTAGGAGCTCACTTGTCGAATTCGGAAGCGGAGACGAATCACCCCTTCCGAGCATCGTTGAGAAATGAGTGGTGAGAATGTATCATCAATTCGAGTGATGACGTTCCCCTGGATGGTGTGATGTTTGGAATCAACAAAAGAGAAACACCCCAATCCAACTAAACGTCGGAGATGCGCTCCTGGTGATGTCGAGTCTTTTCTGTCGGGATCCTGACTGGATGGTTCTTCAATTAGAGAAGATGGAGAGTTCGATCGATCCTTCCTTCCTGTTCCACTGACAGCTTCTGATCCTCTCCTTTTTCGATCAGTTCCGTTTCTGTCTGATGATTTATAGCTTTCGTGTTCGTCTGGACTACTGGCTTCCTTCTTCAATCGATCAATCTCTGCGTGTAACTTTCCGATCTCTTCCCACATCTTCTCCATTCTTTCGTTTTGTTCTTGTTCGCATCTTTCCGCTGTTTCAGCACGGGCTTGAAAGGCTTCCCAAGGGGAGCCTGTTGTTGACGGTAGAATGTGCGAGAGGAGGGAAACCAGTGACGCGAATGGTGGTGGAGTCTGGATGGAGACAGGAAGAGCAGATAATCAAAATAAAGAAAGAAATAGAGGAAACCTTTGCAAAGCATTGGAGAATAAGAGTGTTCTCTGTGAGCGACTTATCAGATAATCCGAGCGACTCCGCAAGATCGGTCAAAGGAAAGATCGGCTCACAATCGGTGGCTTTGTGCTCTTTTTCCTTTCCTGTTTTCTCATCAAAGTTCTTCTTTCCACCTTCCAACATCTTGTTGGTGTTGTTGCCTTGGTTTGAGACAAATTTCGATTCAAGATACGAAAACACGCCAGCACCTCCCAAGACAGACAAAGCTATCATTCCGAACCCATACTGAGGTAGATACGATGAGAAAGAAGGTGTATTGGGTTCGTTTATTGTTATATGTCCTTTTGTCCGGATATGGTTTCGAGAGATGAAGAGCGGAGGAAGGCCTTGCATGGGGAGGAGTTGGTGAGTGAAAAGAAGACGAATGGAGGAGAGAAGACACGAAGAAGATAAAAATGGGATCGATTCAGAGAGATAGAGGTCATCTGAAGACGGAGAGGAAAGGACGAAAAATGACGAGAATGATAATGACGATATGAACCTGAAAAAGGAATCAGACCAAGCCGGGCTCTGCCTTCTTCATTTACTGTCACCGAATCTGTTGTGAGATCAGCGATTGAGAAGCCTTCTTTCTCGAGGAAGATCAATCCATGTAAAATGTCAGATAAGAGAATGTAACAATCCTGAACATGTGTGAATGGACCATAATCAGATGAAATAATTGATGAAGAAACGTGAAGATGATATACGGTTGGTGACAAGCTATTCAATCCTCCGTCTTTTTCTGTGATAAATTCAGTGAGTGTTTTCATTCCAACGTACTCCCGAATAACAAAGAGTGTGTTTGGAGCGTTGTGAATTGATAAAAGTCGCGAAATATTTGGGTGTTTCAATCGTGAAAGAAATCGAACATGTTTCTGCATCTGTTCTGCTTTGTCTGCTGTATCGACATTAATGATGCTTAAGGTTCGAAATCCTCCTGAAAAATCCTCTCTAACGACGTATGTTGGTCCAAGCGAACCATGTCGGAGGAAAATCGGATCAGAGTCTGGTTTGGCATCGAAAGAGCGTTTTGAAGAAAAATGAACAACAAACATCCCGGGGGAATCGATAACTGGAATTCGACAACGAATTTTGATGATCCAAAACTCGCACTTGTCATGTCGGTCTGATCGAAACCACAAGACCCGACAATCTTTGGCAGAACAGAGACAAATGGAAAATACAGTCCTTTCCAAAAAGTTGATCAGGTGTTCCAAAAAGATGACTGATCGACTGGATACCCTCGCCCATAATACTCTTTCTCGTGTCAGGACCACTTTCTCCGTTAACCTCATATCTCTTTTTTGTGTGCATACATGGACAGATCGTGACTTGAAAGAGGGTATGTCTTCTTTGTGGAGGGAACAAAACACACTTTGTCGAGATTTTTTGTCGTTTGTTTTCCGTCATGTTTTTGCTCTCACTATTCGTCCTTATCTCTAACAGGGCAAGATAATTCATTAAAATGTGAAATTACTCGGCAGTTTGCTTTTTCATCGCTGTTAAATACATATTTTCAGATGAAGAGAACTCATCCATTCCAAAGCAAGAATTGGGTGCGTATGTCAATTCTTAGCTCTTTTCTCTTCGTCCTTCTTCATAGTCACGACTTCTGGACGCCACTTCAAATGTGTTTTCCAGTTCCGAATGCACTACCTGCCTGTAATGACCACAAGAACGCTGATCCCGATTCTCTCTCTTCAACAACTTAACGTTGACTTTCGCATGTTTTCTCTCTTATTTTAATCATGTTATTCAGGAATCACAAACAATACTTCCGAGAGGAAGCATTACAAGAATTTCTTCCCATACTTTGAAAAGCCGTCATTTCACTGCAAATATACATTTTTTATGCTTGATTTCACTTGTCAAAATGTTTATTCCCTTCTATTATTCTCGTATTTCTTTTTTTTCTCGGTTTCAATACATATTCATCTCATAACTTCCACTTCACTAAATTGTTGTTCGGATCTTTTGATGGACATGTGATGTTTTTGGCACTTTGCATTTTTGTGACATCGACATTCGTTTATTCTCATTTTTGCTCTCAAAACTACTGTACAAATTTTTCTTACTCGTCATTTCACTTCGACTACTTTTCCCATTTTCTGCAACTACCAGTGAACAAAACTGAAAATGAAGTGGACCAAACATCACTTCACTGAACAAAGAATTCGATTCCTTACATATCCTCTCGCCTTACTGCTCGAGGCCACTGAACCGCTCGACAACTTTCAATGCATCTGAAGACTTCATCAGGAGAGATCTGCGAAAATGCTTCACGAATCTGATCCAAAAGTGATTCTCTCCTTGCCAGTCACGAATTTGTGCTTCCACTCTGTTTTCCAGAAGCCAAAGACATTTTCGATGGGATTCAGGTCTGGACTGTAAGCGGCGTTGTACAGAATTCGTTGATTTGCCTCGAGAACGATGTTCTGAGTGGCCACATGGTGTATTCCGGCGTTGTCCAGGATAAGAACCCATCTACGTCGAGCTGTGTTGGTTTCAAGGAGTCTCCTGAGATTTGCTTCGAAGACATCGGCAGTGATTGGACCTCGAATGAGCTCTGTGTGACCAACTCCATTGGGTGAGATTGACGTAATCGCGGTCAACGAAACGAAATTGGTCGGTCTTGCGACGAGTGGAGCCCTGCCAACTTCAGCCCATCCGTATCTCCGCACGCATTCGATGTTCCATGATGTTTCGTCCAAGAAGATTGGAAACCATCCGTCGCGGATGTGAGCCATCGCATTTTGGATGAAAGCCACGCGAGCATTCTTGTTTTCTTCTGTGTTGGCCGCTGGAGCTCTCACTCTGACACGTTTGAAGGAGAATAGAGGCATGTCTCGGTTTACTTCATTCCGCTGTGACAACATCCGAAAGACTGTTGTTGGGCTTGTCTGGTGACCTTGCGCGCTGAGATGTGCCGCCATCTCTCTGAGAGTTCGCTGTCCGTCCTCCTGGAGCAGCCGTCTAACTTCCTGATTGCGGAACCTGTCGTTCCTTCGATCCGGTCTGCCTCTTCGTGGAAGATTGTGAGTAATTGATTCGCCTCGGCGAAGTTGTCGAATGAAGCGAGTTGTTGTTGGGACAGTGAGCGTTACCCGTTGCGCATACCACGTGACTGATTTTGTCTCTCCATTCTCACGATACAGGAGCGTCAGTCGGACTCTCTTTTCAGGTGTGGCTGGAGTGTATGGTCGATGGAGGATTGGTAGAAGTGGTACCAGAGGCGGAGGCGGAGGCGGAGGTGGAGGAGGAGGGGCCAACGCTTCGTACATGTCTACCTCAGCATGAAGGGCTTGCTGATTAATTTGTGGCGGCTCTGGTTGTGGCTGAATTTGGTACTGATGAAGTTGCGGAACGTAGTTTATTGCATTGTCTTGTTCTAATGGATTGCGCAGATCAAGATAAAGTGGATTTGGAAGAGCGTTTCCATCGTAGAAGTTCATGGAAGAGAACGATCGAAAATGGATGGATTGGCTTCGAGATAAAGAAGAAAAATTACTATGGGGACTCCAGAATTTTGACCGACTTTTGTGTTTACAGAAATTAGAATAAAATTGATAGTAGATGTATTGTATTTTCTAAATCGCGAAATGATAATTGACATTAATTGAAAAAATTTTGTGGGAGTGAAAAAGGCAAAAAAGTAGTCGAGGTGAAATGACGAGTAAGAAAAATTTGTACAGTAGTTTTGAGAGCAAAAATGAGAATAAACGAATGTCGATGTCACAAAAATGCAAAGTGCCAAAAAACATCACATGTCCATCAAAAGATCCGAACAACAATTTAGTGAAGTGGAAGTTATGAGATGAATATGTATTGAAACCGAGAAAAAAAAGAAATACGAGAATAATAGAAGGGAATAAACATTTTGACAAGTGAAATCAAGCATAAAAATGTATATTTGCAGTGAAATGACGGCTTTTCAAAGTATGGGAAGAAATTCTTGTAATGCTTCCTCTCTCGGAAGTATTGTTTGTGATTCCTGAATAACATGATTAAAATAAGAGAGAAAACATGCGAAAGTCAACGTTAAGTTGTTGAAGAGAGAGAATCGGGATCAGCGTTCTTGTGGTCATTACAGGCAGGTAGTGCATTCGGAACTGGAAAACACATTTGAAGTGGCGTCCAGAAGTCGTGACTATGAAGAAGGACGAAGAGAAAAGAGCTAAGAATTGACATACGCACCCAATTCTTGCTTTGGAATGGATGAGTTCTCTTCATCTGAAAATATGTATTTAACAGCGATGAAAAAGCAAACTGCCGAGTAATTTCACATTTTAATGAATTATCTTGCCCTGTTAGAGATAAGGACGAATAGTGAGAGCAAAAACATGACGGAAAACAAACGACAAAAAATCTCGACAAAGTGTGTTTTGTTCCCTCCACAAAGAAGACATACCCTCTTTCAAGTCACGATCTGTCCATGTATGCACACAAAAAAGAGATATGAGGTTAACGGAGAAAGTGGTCCTGACACGAGAAAGAGTATTATGGGCGAGGGTATCCAGTCGATCAGTCATCTTTTTGGAACACCTGATCAACTTTTTGGAAAGGACTGTATCAACGTGCGAAATGTTTATCGTTCATCTTCAAAAACAGCGAGGAAGGGTGACAATCGATGGCTTCCTTTTTGGAGCAGTGAGAGAGTTTGAAGGAGACTTTGCACGTTCAAGCTGTGCAACCACGAGGGAGGGGAAGAGAGTGACATCCAGTTAGGCCAGAGATTTCGTTTCCAGACTTGAACGAAGGGAGAATTTGAAAGATAAGGAAATAAATCGAAATGAAAAAGAGAAAAGGGAATAAGTATGTTGAAGTATAGAAGAAAAAGGATACAATGAAAAGAAATCTCGAAGACTAATAAACAATAGAACAACGAATGTAAACCTGCTGAATAAATCACTCTAAGAGAGAAATAATCGTCAAGAAATGGTATATGAGATCCGTCGCAGTGGAATTAATAATTTTTTTGATAAACAAGCGTGATTCATCCAGTTCTTCAATCGGATCGGGAAGAAGAATTATTGTGGGACGATTCATCTCGAGATTTCAATGAAAGTGCTTATAAACAAAATTCAACACGGATAGTGGGTCTTTTACTTCGTTATTTCGAGTTTTATGAGAATTTGAACACTAGTTATTTTCTGAGATCAAAAAAGCTGAGATCGATGAGATCAGTCTCAAAGGTCTGCACATTGTGGAGAGAGACGACGGTATTTCAGGACTTTCGCTAGATCTTCCTTGTGAAGGTCGGCTGAGAGGAGAGATGATGTGCCGAATGAGGTGCGACACAACCGAGTGCGGATAATCCATCAGCACGATCTGTCGTTGTTGTCGAGATGGAGTTCCTCAAATTGGACTTCTCAGAGGAGGGTGCTGCGAATGAAGACGATTGGAGAGGATGATGGACTGACTTGGAGCGTTCCATGAGTTCCTGCTGAAGATCGCTAGAAGTGACATAGAACTAGTGAGAACCGCTTTGGGCGAGATCTGCCGTCTCTATTTCCATCATACCGTCGAGTAGTGATGCTTTTGGTGTTGTGCTTTGCGTTGGATGGCGGGAGGGGACGGATGGCTTGGATGATGGCGGCAGGCGAATCGAACGAAAATGAGAATGTGGATAGCATCTCCAGGATCCGATTCGAATGAGTGGGAGCGTCTGGATGGCGCTTCTGCCGGCAAGTTGGCAACGGGCACGGGGTGGAGTGTTTCTCGTCCACTGGCGGTTCATCCTGAAGAAAGAGGCGATAATCGGAAACAATCTTGATGAGACAAAGAGTGAAAACTGGATGAAGACAAACTGGTGATCGATAGTGTCGCGTTCTCGAATGAATTGAATCATGACAAAAGTGACATTGATTTCGACATCTTCAAACGAAAAAAAGATGAGATTTAGGCAAGAAAAAGAGTGAAAACAAGAAGAAAGCAAACTTCTGACTCATAGAGTTGAAGTTGCGACTTAATTTCATCATGTCATGACATTGCAGGATCGAGTCGTCGATAAAGGTAAAACGAGGAGATTTGGGCTAAAGAGACCGTGAAAACAAGAATATGACAAACTGTCAATCCAAAGAGCTGCGCCAAACATGGTGGAGTTGATCTGACCCAAAGTGAAGTGAGAAAAAAGGGACTGACAACTGACACGCCTTTTTGCCATGTCACTCATGTATAGGATGATGCACACATGGTTTGGGAACTTTCACTTGAAACTGTCTTTTCGCTTTCGGTTTCGCTGACATTTTGTCACACTTTCCGAATTAAGGTTTGATCAACTGACGCTTAATCTTCAACTTGTCAGAAGTAACAACGGTCCTTTTCAACTACCCCGGATTGATGTTGTCATTGAGCGCATATTGGCTTTGCTATGAGTCACCTGACAGTCTGAAAACCACGAGGAACACTCCATGCTGAAAACAGCTCTTTTCGAACCAGTCCTCATCCATTCTCGGTGACAATCCGGTTTCTGAGCTTTCACTACAGTGATATTGCTGAATCAGCCATAGTTATTCGGAGTTCTTCTTTTTCGACACACCCCATTGAGTTCACTCACACAGCCTATGCAAATGGAACACAGTAGAAAGAACGGACTATCAGCAGCCTCTCTTTCATTAAAACACAGAGTAAATGCAACATTTGTCTATTTTTACTTCATTCAGCAGAATTTGACGCCTTCTTCTTACAGCCATTATAAAAGATTGTCTGATCCAATGACAGAGTATCTGGAAATCCAACGACAAAACAAACCGAATCTCTTCAAAGGACAGGGAAAATTCTGTCTCAATATTGATCTTCAACCGCCCTTAACAAAAGAAACTCATACTGAACAATGGGCAAAATTTTGACAGTTTAGACAGTAGTTTCTTTTTCACAAAAACCGGAGAAATTTTTTATTCATGAAATCGAGTGAAGTGAGTGAAGAAATGTTTACAAGGCCTTTTCAATCCAAGAATTGGCTCAGATTCTCTTGGGAGCCGCTGTTTTCTGGCATTGGTTTTCGTCTCTTTCTTTGAGAGGTTCTACATTGTGTAGAAGTGAGATGTGTATCATGAATCATTTTAGTCAGGATTTATCTAACTATGGTCAATTTTGGAGGCCGAATGGACGACACCATAGAAGATAGAGGATGGATTTCTTTTTTCACAACCCATTCCCAACACCTCCATCCTAGAGATCTAATCCAAAAAAAGTGGTTCAATGAGTCGAAAAATGTGATGGAAGACAATTGAGACACATTACACCTCCGATTAAAGCATCTCAGATTGATCAAACCAAAGTGTCTAATTTGTCAAATTTTTGCCCAATCAACCAATGCTTTTCGTCTGGTTGTATATCATTCAAATCGCTATATCCAATCATTTGAATCCTATCTTTAACTCAAACACGGCTATTTCATTGGATTCAGTCGTCCTCGACTCCAAAACAAATGTTCAGAACATTCTGAAACCGGTCACAATCCGGCTTTCTGCACCACACTATCATGGCCACTCAGCATTACTCTCCAATCAGCACTCCTTTCTTCTTGGAAACAACACAAATATTGTTCATTCGGACGAACTGAAGAGTTCAGAACAAAATGAAGACACAGAAAATTCTCTCTCACCAAGAATCCACTCCCATATCACCATCTCCCCAATGTTGCTCATCACAAACAGCACCATTTCAGTCTCACACGTCAATTTTTATGCAACAAAACCTCACATTTCAGTTGCATCAGTTTCTGAATCATCGTTCACTGTCGATGAATGTATCATCCACTCATCTGCAATCGACAGCCCAATCATCGTCACTCTGAGCAGCTCTGGTCGAAGCGAGGTGACGATCACCAGCACCAAACACGAGTCAGCATCAATCGGGACACTCCTGCCTCTTGTCCGACTCACAGAAAGGACGGATTCCGAAACCGAAGAATCAGCGGAAGTGATTGTGACAGGAGCCAACCTCGAAATCAACCATGTCGATCTGTGTTTGGGGACAGGCCCTCTTGTCGACTTTGGTGAGAGAAACGAAGGGCCAGATGTGTCCGCAATCATCACCACCATTCTGACCAACTCGGCCATCCTGAACACAACAAGCACGTCTGCTCCTCATCCCTTTACTCCGCTTCCAACGATCTCTCAGAGTGTGATTGGATGCTCAATCGCCGAAAGCACCAACCACTTCACTGGAACATCCACACTCAACGTCAACCACGCCCAACACTTCAGCGCAATCAACACGACAGTGACGGCCTGCCACGACTCCCTCCAATCAAACGACGACTACACCAACAAGAATTACACAACTCGTCCATATTTCACCTCATCAACAACAGCCATCACTCGCGGTCTGTTCAAAGGCTGCTTCTCAACATACTCGGAAGGTGGTGCAGTTGGCTTTGACTCGTACAACTCCATCACAATCGCAGAGTGCTCGTTCACTGATTGTTATTGCTCGTCGGCATCGACAGGAGTCGGAGGAGCTCTGTTTGTTGATGAGTATATGTGGATTTACGAGGGTCCCAAAACAACTATCACCAAATCGTCGGTAGCGAACTGTCGAGCTCATTGGGGGTCTGCTGTTTGCCTTAGCAACCATCAAACTATCGTCATCTCCGAGTTTGTTGTCGAGAACTGCTCGAAACTGGAGATGGATTTGTCGTCGAAGAAGACAGGACTTGGGGCTCTGCTCATCTCGACCACAGATGGATCTGTCAGTGTCTCCAACAGCCTATTCTCGCACTGTCACAACGACCACGCAGGAAGTCTCTTTCTGAATGGATCGTTGCTCCAAAACACGTTCAATTCTGTCGCGTTCCGAGGCAGCTCGGTTGAGAAAGGTGACAACTCTCGCGATTTCGCCACCACTCTCCCATCAACCGCTGAACTGACATCGATGTTCTCCAACTGCGACTCAACCTCGTTCGGGGATGCTCAGCCATCACAACAGCATCGATGAAGGGATGGAGAATGACACCGTCTGTTTCGATCGCGAAATGTGCACTCAGTGCATCAGGAAACGAAATTGATGTCACAATCCATGGTGCGAACTTCGAAGATGGAACGTATCAAGTGGTGCTTCAGAAGGTGGGCGAAGACTCCACAAAAACATTCAATTTTGGGCGACAATTTGGAGAACTGCTTTATTCAGCTGTGGCATATCCTGAGGAATCGGCCGAACTGGAATACAACACACAATACACTTTGGTGAGTGTGTCGTGGGAGGGAAAGCTGCTCGACCGGAGTGTTGAAACAAGCGTCTTCACAACTCCAGTCGATCCTGCTCGTCTGAGTGGGATTGGGGAAGTTCAATTCACTGAAGGGAAGAAAGCGGTAAGTCTTCCGTTCACATCGTCGGGGTTGTCCCCCTCCACAAAATACAAGATGGTTGTCGATTCCATACCCAAAGGAGCAGAATCCACGCATTCTCGCACGCTCAATTTCACCACCGACAACCTTGGCTCACTGACATCATCCGTTCAGACTGTTTATCCACAAACCACGCTTCTCCCCTCGTTCGGGACAGAATACACTGTTCGCTCATTCGCTCTGTCTTCAGGAACGTCGTTCATCGCTCTGAGCTCGATCAAATTCTCAATCCCTGACGAACCAAGCAGATTGACAAGTGTTGCGATTTCGTACGAATCCAACGAAACTGTGGCCGTCGTCACAATTTCTGGCCGTGTCCTTTCACAACAAGACCACACGCTCCTCCTGAAGAACATCGCCGACGAGACAGACACTCCCAAAATCTCGATTGTTTATTCATCGACAGGGTCAGGATCCTGGTCTGCCAAGCTCTCCCTCGTCAATACTCCTCTTCTGAAGTATGGACAGACATACACCGTGACAGCATTCAAGGTCGGTGGAGAGAGTGGGGACGATGTGCTTGTTGAGGGAACATTGACCGTCGCAGTGACAACAGAGCCAGCTGTCGTCAACGACCTCTCGTTTCACTTCGACGAGGGCACACAAAGCACCGGAAAGCTCGTTTTCTCGACAGTTCGAATGCCGATCTCGACGAACCTCGTTGTCACTGTTGAAGGAGAGACCACGTTCAACTTGACTGGATATTTAACGTTCTCGACAGCCGAATCAGGATCAATCGCTGCGACGCTCTTTTCGACAACCAAGACAGTTCAACTGGAATATGGAAAGACGTACACAATCTCCAAGATTGTTGTGTATTCACCAAACAAAGAGGTGTTCTTCACTGGAAAGAGAGAATTCACCATTCCCAAGGCTGATCCTCGTGTGGTCTCGTTAAAGTCGTCTGAATGGCTGGATGATGGTCGAGGAATGACTTACACGTTTTACTCTGTCGGTCTTGAGGACGAAGAACATGAAATGGAGTTGACAGACACAACTGCAGGCGCGGAAAGTGAGCCTGTTGTCAAGCTGACACTCTCTGTGGGTGTGGATGGAGGGAGACAGATCGTCCAGGGCACAGCCTTCTTCTTTCCAGTTGACACTGCCACGCTGAAGTATTCTCACACATACAAAGTGACAAAGATCACCCGAAAGAGTAAACCCACAGAAGAAATCTTGACCGACACAATCACACTCTCTGTCGCCGCCCAACAAGCATCAATCACAACAGTGACATGTGCCATGCAAGCCGGGACATATGAGAAAAATGTGAGCGTCTCTTTCGAAGGAGTTGGATCATTCAATTCTTACTTCTATCCTGTATACGAAAATGAAGGAGTGCTGATTGAACCCATGTCGTTGATCTTCTCTGGAACGAAAGCGACCCAGTCCATCCAAATCTACGGAAGTTCAACAAGTCCGAATTTGGAGTATGGCAAGACATACAAACTTGTGAGAGTCCGAGCATCTTCCAGCACAGCTGTTCCTCTTCTTCTGACAAAGGATTTCCAGATCGAGATACCCGCTGAGAAGCCTCGTGTGACATCGGTCAGCTCAACAAACTCGACAGATGGGTACAGCATTGCTCTGGTCTTCTCAACAAGATTGTTGGAGGCTGGGGGAAGCTACGATTTCGCTGTGAGCTCGTCTTCGCATTCAGCTGTCATCACTGCCACTGTGGCTGGATCTGGCACTTCACAAAAGGCGACAGTTGCTGTGTCTCTCAACAATGACGGAACAGGACAACTGTACAACAATGCGACGTACACACTGAAATCTGTGACCAAGTCAGCACCAAAATCGACTCAGAACGAAGAAACCGAAATCATCGTCGAAACTGTCACGTTTAAGACACCTGTCATCTCTCCATCGATCTCGAATGTGATTGCGAAGATGGACACAGCAAATGGAGAACGAAATGTGATCATCCGTCTGGAAGGAGCGAACCTCAACACGTCAGCCTACACAACTGTTTACATTGGGTCGTCCTCAATCGCAAGTTTCATCTATGCCAACACATCGACATGGATGGAATTCTACGTCAAAATATACGACCAGTATTCTCCAAACATTACATATGGGTCACAGTACACCATCACTCGAGTGTCGAATGGAGTTGACTGTGCCCTTCTGAAGACTCTGAGTTTTGAAGTACCTGCGGAGAAGCCGAGATTGGCGTATGCGAGTGTGGAAGGCGCGTCAGACTTTCTCACCTGCACAATCACGTTCACAACTCGCCTTCTCGAAGTCGGGGCTTCGTACAACATTCTCATGTCTGGATCACCAGCATCGGGAACAGGCCCGGAACACACTGGATACATCACAGCGACAGTCTCGACTGTTTCAAGCGGCCAACGTGCTGTCGCCGCGGCTCGTCTGTCGGAAGACGGAAAGAACGCCGACCTGTTCAATGCTTATTCGTATGTTCCAACAGAAGTGGTCAAGACATCAGGAGAGATTGTATCGAATATCATCATCGACAACTTCGTCGTCACAACTCCAGGTGCTCCGAAAGTGACTTCTGTGAAAGCTTACTTCACTCCTGGATCTTACGAACAGAATCTGACCATCGAATTTGGCGGGTCTGGTTTGGGAGATCTCTACAGCCAGATTGTGACAGTGAATGACGGAACCAAAAACATACAATTGAACGGGTATCTCGAGTTCGATTCTGACACAGTGGGCACAATCAGAGCCAATCTGACAGGCTCATACGCTCAACTGGAGTATGGGAAGACTTATTCTGTCGTCAAAATCGCCGTGTTTTTCTGGGGTGACACACCCACCCTCAAAGAAGGATTGGAGTTCGAAGTGCCACAGGAAAAGCCTCATCTTCTGAGTGTGTCCAAACAGACGAACGCGACTGATGTGACATCAACGACACTCACATTCAAATCGAGTGGATTGGAGGATGGTGCAAATTATGAAATCACGCTTTCGGGGACTCCATCGACAACGACTCACACTGCGATTCTGACTGTTGTTCCATCGACGACAAGTGAAACACAAACAGCGACAGGAACAGCCATCCTCTCCCCACCCGAAGAGGCCTCTCTGTGGCATGGCATGACCTACACGCCAATCTCAATGAAGAAGGTCAATTCTGAGAATGAACACACATCAGTTGTGATCCACTCAATGACGTTCAAAACGGCATCGGACAATCGAAAGGTGTCGTCGTGTGGAGTTGGTTTCACGGACGTCTCAGAACGATCCTTGAGAATCACACTAAGCGGGTCGAACCTGCCAGCAAACTCAGCTTTCATCGTCACAATCGACGCAACCACTCCTTTCGATCTGAAAGAGAGTGGTGTCTTCTCATCGACGAGCGAAGGATCAGTCGTCGCCACAACATTTCAGAAAGGTCAACCTCCAGAACTGGAATATGGGAAGACATACAAAATCAAATCGATGCGATACGAAGCGAATGGAGCCCCTGTTGTAATCTCCTCAACACTTACAATCCCCGTTCCAGAATCATCATCCCAGATTATTCAAGCAACATGCAGGTTTGATAATCAAACGGACACTGCGGTTGTCACGCTCTACGGAAATCATCTGAAAGACGCAGAAATGACAGTTGAAGTGTCTGACGAGAACGATGTTCGGATCAACTCGATCACAAAGACGGTGTTCAACGAGCACACCAACACGCTCTCGGTGATATTCGCCACAAGCGAGGAGGACCAAGCGAACTGCCTCTTCTTCGGACAATTGTACACAGTCGAGGCTGTTGGAGTTGAAGGGGAATCATCCATCAAAGTGATCGAGGATGTGTCGTTCAAGCTCAAACACACTCCCAAAATCGCACATGTCGACTTTGCCTTCACCAACAAGATGGGAACGAAAGCACAGCTGACACTGAATGGGACAGACTTTCCTGAAAACGAAGTACTCACCGCAACACTCACAGGAGGAATCACGTTCACCGTGACATCCAGCGACGACGACACGGCTGTGTCTGAACCAATCGTCGTTGGCTTCGAAAACACGTTGGAATTCGAGTCTGAGTATGCGTTTGTGTCTCTGACTCTTCCAGGCGACGATTTCAACATGTTTGATGTGTCGTCATCGCACTTCGTGACTAACCCTCGACCAGTTCAGTCAGAGTTTGTGGTTGAGGAAGGTGACGTGGAAGGGAAGGACTGTGGCGAGGAGAAGAAGCCATGCGGATCGATCTGGAAGGTGATTGAGCTGTCGGAGGAGTTGGGGATGAAGAACGTTGTTGTGGATTTGAAAGGAGACATCAGCCAAACAACAGCACTCACGATTCACGAACGATCATCCCTCACAATCCAAAACTTCACTCAACGCGAGACCACGCTGATTGTGCCCAGAACAGCCAGTCAAGGCGAAAAGAAGGGACTGGTGTCGGTTTACGAAGCTTCGCTGACACTGAAGAACCTGACAGTGTCAGTGAGTGGATCGACAAGCGTCACATGCCTCGTGTTCGGAATGGGAGGCACATTTGTCGTCGAACAATGCTCGGTGTTCGTTGAGAAGACAGACCTCGCACAGGAAATCAACACAAATGCGGTTGTGTGCAGTTGGCAGACAGGACTGTTCAACTTTGAGAAGTCGACCCTCCACTTCATCTCGTCGTCATTCGAAGACGTCGAACAAGGTGTGGTTGCTATGGACGGAGGCTCTCTTGTTGTGCAGAACTGCGAATTCCACAAAAACGGAAAGACGTTCGACGAGTTCCCAACGATGCGACAGAACATCGACTGCAGGAACGAAGCCACAATCGAGATCACCACAGTCGAATCAACAGACGAGCCGCTCTGGATTGCTGCTGACAACTGCACAGTCGTGAAAGATTCGATTGAACTGAAAGCTCCGATGTTTGTCCCCACATTCGACGTGAAAACCACAAAAGTGGAGTTCGAGAAAGAGAACGACAAGTTCGTTGTGAGGATGAAAGGCACACTCCTCATCCCGTGCGGTCTGAAACTGGAGATTTATGAAATGTTCTCGAACAAAACAGCAACTGGCAATGGAAAACTCATCGAGCTCACTGGAGCGAATACAGCAGACTGGACAGAAACAGGGTTCGTCGCAACCATCCTCCACTCTCAACTGAAACCAGATTTGGATGTGAGTTACGACTGGCACATGAGACTCAGCTATGGCCAGGACGAGCTCTCATCCGCGTCGATGAAGTTCAAAGACCGGACGAAGAAAGCAGCAGCGACTGTCGCGATTGTCGTTCCAACTGTTGTCTTCGTGTTGGTTTGTGTGATTGTCGGCTGCATCGTCGGGTGTGTCTGTGTGCGTCGGAGAGTGGTCAAACAACACAAATACAGACAATATCAAAACAAGTCATCCGTGATTCGGACGCCATCGCAAGGAGATCTGACGGATGGGGACGATGTTGTGAAGTACGGCGGAATGGACGAGGATGAGTTCAACAGAGGATCTATCAACACACCGGCACTGGATGTCGATGATGGGAAGGCATAACTGGAGGAACACTCAGTTTGGATTACGTTACATGATTTCTGTTCACTTTTCTCTTTTCTGGATTCTTTTTGTTCTCCATTCAATCCCAAGACTGTCAAAGTCGTACACTATGACTTTTGTTGTTCATTTCATTGTTCTCTGTTTCAGTCATTCCAGCCGCTGAGAGTGTTTGAGAGATCAAAATGTACTGATTCCAGAATATTGGAGGAGTCTCACGGAATTTGTGTCACTTGCTTTCTCAATTTCACACAATTCAAAGATTCTGGGAACCGAATGGTCAGATGAATAGCGAGTCGTTGTGAAGTGGAATAGTCAATTAATCGTCCCCTTCAACCAAAAAATGGAGTGTTCCCGCCCATTTCACGAATCATCCAAGTTCGCACAGACGCGATGCGACGTCCTGCGAGTGTTGGGCCGCTGAACAAGTGAAGAAGGAGATTGTGGGAGATTGCGAAGCATTCTGGCACACGATTAGGTGATGCCAGAGCTGACAAAGATCATAAACAAACAGTTTTGTCCAAAAAAAGTCACCAAACGCTTGGAAAAGTTCGGTGGTTCGTGTTTGTTTCTACCAAAGCTGTTGAAGGTTCATGCCCTGCAAGATGATCCAATCGATCGACCTGTAAACAAGAAATCGTCCACTGAGCCCGCTTATGTTGTTTCGCATCTTTGTCTCCATCACATCTTCGATGCCCTCCATTCTCAACATTTGGTGCACTTTCTTCCACATATGTCTCACTTCTCCATGTATTTTGTTCCATTTCTGCTGGTTAACCACCATTTCATACAGGAAATCCCAGATTGAGCGATCGTTTTCGAAGAATGTGAGACAGCTTGGAATTGTGAGAATGACTGGCATATTTAAGACCAAATCCATTGTCAGTTGATAGAATGAACCTGTTTGGAGGAGTCGGGCGAGGAGCATCAGAAAATGCTCGGATTGGCCACCTTCGTGGATCGAATATGGGTGATTCTTTTTCAAAAATCGCATCCGTCACTCCAGCTCCTGTACGTTGATAT
Source organism: Blattamonas nauphoetae (assembly GCA_033064195.1). Taxonomy (NCBI): domain Eukaryota; phylum Preaxostyla; order Oxymonadida; genus Blattamonas; species Blattamonas nauphoetae. Next base: position 110,417 of record JARBJD010000066.1, on the reverse strand, counting down.
TCATCGACAAATAGCCTCTACTCACCGTCACAGGTGCTCTCTCCATGTTCGAGGTGTGAATTTCGTCTTTTCTTCATGTTGGCGAACTTTATCGCGGATCCGATGCTTAGGCGACTAATCACCCTTCAGACTTCTGTTCTATATGATATCAATGATGAAACCGACATCAAACTGTGGATTACACACTCGCAACATGGTTTGTACCGTTTCTTTCTTTCTCACGTTCAGATACTCGGGCTTTTTTTGAGGTGCGCCGGAACATTGAACACAACGAGATAACTCTCACATAAATCGTTCAATCGGATGTTATCGAAAGTTTTCGCTCGCTGGTATGTCTTTATTCATTCATTTCTGGTCTTGTAGACCCAAAAATGAATGCTCATTTTTCAATCGTCATCAATCTGTACTACCTCGCCTCAAACACCATGGTCCTTCAGTATTTCCATCAGAGAATCTCTGTTAGACACGTTCAACAAATGTTACGGATCTAATATATCAAAAATATTGAATATGTCAATCCGCTCTTTTCGCGTCTTTTTCTTCAATGGAGGAGTTTGTGCCAGTGCTCTCACACAGAATTGGTTTTTTCTGTTGTAAATTATCAGTAGTTTGTCTTTGGACCTGTTTTGTTACAAAAAATGTGCAGAAGAGTCCTGAACAAAAAAAGGAGATATCGAACGCGATCTTCCTTAAAATCCGGTAATTCACTCATTTTCAGTCGACTGAACAGACGAATGGTAATTCCGCAAAAAATAATTTTTGGTGACGCACATTAGTGTTTTGCGATTTTTCAAAGAGAATCACCCATATCGGTTCACGCACAAATGGCTAAGATACTGCTCCGATTGGAGGAGAACTTGCTGAAAAACTGTTTCGTGAACAGCTTGTTGTTCATTACCATCTTCAATTTCGCAGTCATGGACAAAAGTGGTCGGCAGGAAAAATGACAACGTCTGGTGTGACGATTTGGGAAAGGAGTTCGATGCTGAAACTTCACATGTGTGGAGGTGACATGACATCTCCAAGCATCGAGGTTGGTAGAGAGGTCTACAGTTTGTGGGTGAGAAATACGAACCATTCTACAGTAGAACTTTTTCTGCGAATGTTCGCTTTTTCTCGTGAAGGAGTCGTAGGATCTCACTTCTTTCGGCAAAAATGATCTCATCTCGTCCCAACCTCTCACAGTGTGAAAAATTGTCGGTTGTGGTTGGGTGCTTATTTTTGTCACTTTTTTTCAGACTCTTCTTTCTTCAGTATCTCCAAAACGAAACAACTGTTTGCTCTGCTTTTCTCGTCACAATGTTCTTTTTTGATGATGAAGTGTCCGACAAAACCAAAACGAAATGTCACCACTCAGTGTTTCTGGACAGGAAAACCGAGAACTTTTGTCCATGACTGTCGAGTGTCGCACTATAATCCTGTGGCGGGAACCTCAGAGAGCTGGTGATGATGTGAATGAGACAAGTATGCATGTCTTCACAGTCTGGTATGGAGAATGATTGTGGATTGATGGTGGCGATAAGTTTAGAGATCAGATCAGCTTTCACGAGGTCAAGACGGTTTTTATCTGAATTGACCGAGATCAGATGATCCAACATGTCTATTGTTGTGGTGATGATGATTTTATTGGCGGTTGAAATGAGCACCTTAATGGACTGGATGAAGTCTGTCATCGATTCATCTGACGATAATGCAAGACTGCTCAGAAGATTATCATCTGGGTCGTCACTGAATATGCTCACTGATTCCAGAAATCCCACCGCTTTTTCCTCCAGAGAGACATCCAATGTTGGCTGGAACTGTATAGTGGCAACCAGAGATCGAAAGATAAGGACGTTTTCGAGTTCCGAATAAATCCCATCTTCCTCCCAATTTAGAAAAGGAGAGCAATCCATTGGGAATGTCAATTGAGGGGAAGACAAATCAGAGTATGTATCTTCAGAAGAGGTGTCTGCATCTGTGTTTAGAGCTGTCATTTCGATTGAATCATCTGAGAGACACTCGCTATGGGTGATGAGAATGTGACAGGACAATGATGTTGAGATGATATAATCGTCTAAAACAAACAGGAAAACGTGGAAAACGAAGAGTGAGAAGATCCAAGAATGAAGAGGACGCTTCGGAACGAGAAGAATTCAAAGATGACAGAAACACTTCGATGAGCAACGGATGAACCGATGAGACATGTAAGGAACGGGAAGATGACAGACGTCCATCTACTCCAAATTCCGAGAACGGTGTTTCCGAAAGACGAGACTAGAACAAATCGCTCCAGCCAATCTCTGTATCCATCGTCCGACCTTTCTTCTTTCAACTGCACTCCTCGTCTCTCATTGCAATCCAACTCGTGTGTTCCGGCCTGCCACCCACATCAACCACACGACGTTCATATCTTCAACTCAGCATCCATTGCAGGTGAGGCCTAAGTCTTCATTATTCATTCTGTGCGAAACACACCACGCACAAATCATGCGAGAACTGACCTGGCGAGTGTGAGAGGTGGTGTGAGTGTTCGGAGTTTGGAGATCGGGGACATATTGGAGGACACCTGGGATGCTCACTCGCCTTCCGCTTCAGCGACGATCGCAAATGAGGAAGAGACACGACAGAGGCCGCAAAGGCACAGTTGCACAGAAGTCGTCAGTTGGTGAGGAGACGAGAGTGGAGGACACGAGGGATGGGTGTTAGAGTGGTCGTTTCGAAATATGGATCCTGTCAATTCACATGCATGACACGGTGATTGAGTGAAGGCTCACCCGATCAAGACTCAAAAGGTCGATCCAAAAGTGAGGCTCGGCTGATTCGCATCGCTTGGGTGTTCTTGTCTTCTCGCTCAGAGGAAGGCTGTGGAGTGAAGATTGGGATTGAACTGAGAAAGAAAATCGGCTGTTCTTGAACACGGGAGACGACACGTCGATCCAAAGTGGTCCACAAGTTTTCGAAGGAGACATCGGATGTCCTTCACAAATCCCAATTCTCTTCCCAATCCATCACTCTTCTTTCCCTCTCGCTCCAATTGTGGACGTGTAACAATTGCCGGACGACGCGTATAGACGAGAGTTTTCTGAGTGGCTCCGATTCTGTCGAAAGGTCTTCGGCGGAAGAGAGGCATCGTTTGGACGGCAGATAATGTCACACTTCATCTCGTATTTCTGCTTCTCTTTTCGACTGGGAGAGTGAGGAGATATTGGTTTGTGTGGATCAACATCCATTTCGTTCTTCTGTCTTTCCGAAGTGTTGACGACGATGGTCGATGAGCGATCGCTTCTGAAATGCCATCTCATGATTGGAAGGAATCGTGAAGAGAGGATCAATTGCGTCGAACAATCAGCAAATCACGACATCTTCACAAACAGCGAGGACGTGTCACGATCGACATCTTCCATTTCGGTGTGGTTACGAGGGAAGGAGAGAGGGAGAGATTGGCATCAGTTCCGGCAAACGATGAGGTGATTTCAGAGCTACTAAAGACCACTCACGAAGAGTTGTCTCCGAAAGAAGTCAGAAACTGATTGAATTGTTCGTTGACTCTTGTCTGTTTCTATTCCTGTTCTGGAACGTTCATGCCCATCTCATTGTTCAATGTGATCGAGCTCGCAATGATTTCTCGTCCATAGAAAGCTTCTTCGTCGTTTCGCAGTTTTGTCTCCATCACATCTTCCATGCCCTCCGTTCTCAACATTCGATCCATTTTCTTCCACTTTTGGCCCACATCACCACTTTCGTGCCGTTCCCATCGGGAATTGACGAAGATATCCAGAAATCCCCAGACAGAGCTTTCACCGTCGAAGAACGACAAACAACTTGGGACTGTGAGAACGATACGCATCATCAGAACAGTTTCCATCGTTGGTTGAGAGGAAGGATAGGTTTTGAGGAGGATTCGGGCGAGGAGGATCAGGAAATCTTTGTATTTCTCATTATCGAGGATCGAATTGCGGTTCACGCACAAATGGGTAAGGTACTTCTCAGAAGGTCGCATGATTTGCTGGAAAAGTGTCTCAGGAACAGTTTGGTGCTCATCGCCATCTTTAGTTTTGAGTTGAGCAAGACTATCCAGAGGTGAGAGCCACAATGAACATTCGATGATGGAAATGAGAGCAGTGTGCATGTGTTCAAAATCTGACAACGAAACAGACTGTGGATCGAGAGTGACGATGAGTTGAGAGATCAGATCAGCTTTGACGAGGGCAATGAGGATGTCATTTGAACAATTCTGAAGAAGACGATGGAGCATCTTCATCGTTGAAGTGGTGATTGCCTCACTGGAAGTAGAAAGGAGTGTCACAATGGATTGAATGAAGTCTGTCACCGATTGATCAGAGAACGATGCAATTCTGTTGAGAAAAGCATCTGCTGATTCTTCATCGTCCGGATCCACAGATTCCAGAAATGTGACGAATTTCGTTTCCAGAGAGTCATCAGGTGCAGGCTGGACTTTCATGGTGGCAACGAGAGATCGGAAGATCACAGCTTGTTCATGTTCTGAGACTCTTTGATCTTCGACCCAATTGAGGAAAGGAAAACAATCCGTTGAGAAGGTCAATCCAGTTTGGGAGAGAAGGCGAGAGAAGTCGTGGTCGACCATTTCTTTCTTCTTCCCAAAACTACAAATCGAACGAAGAACAATCCCAATCACACAAATCCCGTTTTCGTAGTCCTCCAGAAACGATGATTCCGACACGACCCGAATCACAATGTCCAACATCTCAAATCGCAGCATCTGCATCACACTCTCAACACTGCTCAAACTCACAACTCTCTTCACATACTCCAACATGACAGACGCTTCGACTGGAATTGGTGAGCTGAAGAAATGAAAGAAAGACGAAGACACACAACATCGCCTTGCAACAAGTTCGAAGTGCCCTGTGATTCACTGAAGCCAACTGAGCTTCTGAAAAGATGAAGAAAGGATGAATGACAAACTGGAGTGATTCAAATCTCGAAACAAAGTCCCAACAGCACAGATTCCACCACTCGTGTCGTGCACTTGTTTCGACAGGAATCCAGGGATTCGTGTGGGGAGGGTTGAGACGGATGAATGATCTTGGTTTTCAGAGTGATCGATTGAATCGCGTGTGTTTGAGTGAGCGAGAGCCGATCCGAATCCAGTTGGGATGTTCAGCCATTCCAGAGACTCACAACGAGATGTGACAAATGAGACAAGTGAACTGACTTCTCTTTCGATGTTCAACGGCCCAACTGATCGGTACAGTTCTCGAACACTGAAGCAGTCACCGAACGGAGCTGTGGTGTGGATGAGAATCGCCATCATCACTTTCAAGGGATCAACAAGACTGGAAGGATTCGACGGCGACGACAGAATGGGAAGGAAGAAACGAACAATGCATGGGGCTGGGAAATAAAGGAAGAGATCAAAGGTGTCAGAGATGAGGGGAGTTGAAAACAGCCACAACGAGTTGATAACATGGTTGCCACGTCTCACATATTCTGCGTCCATCAGAGAGAGATGCACTCCTCGTCGACAAAGCGTATGAAAACCACACAACGAAGTGTCCAGGAGCGAGGATGGAATGTCGATGGATGGGAATTGTGGAGAGAGGAAGAAGTTGAGAGGGTGCAATCGGAGTGCTCGTTCGAAGAGGAGGTCGAGAGGAGGCTGATATGGCTGGTTTGTATCGAGAGAGGTGTGACAGAGCAAATGAAACTTGAATTCCTGAAACAGAAGAACACGACCATCAAATTCAGGATGTTGTGTGAGGTAGGTGGTGAGAGAGGAGTGAAAGCGTCTCTTCAACAGAAGCGAAATCAAAAGATTGTATGAAATAAGAACGGGAGAGGACTCAGAGATGACTTCCAGGTTTTTGGTGTCAGAGAAAAAGGACTCGATTCGAGAGACGGCGTGCTGATGATGCTCGAAAGAGAGAATGATGACCGTCGCTTTGGCCTTCCCGATCTGGTCTTCGATCAGTCGATGTCTGAGCTGCATGATCAGAAGGAGGGAGAAGAGAAATAGATGAATCTCACTCAAATCAGCAGAGATCAGTCCATCCCAGTCGAACTGTGTGACTGGAAAAGGCGGGAGAGACCCACCAACATGGCTGACAATCCATTTCGTCGAAATCGTAAGAAGGGCGTCCTGTTCTTCAAGACGACCATCGCGGAACGCAGAGTGGAGTCGATCCCACAGATGAGGCATCAGGTGAATGACACATGACGTGTCAATCAGATCACGGAAGAGTGAGAACGCAGCTTCGCGCAGAAAAGGATCGGATGATCCAAGAACAGAGACAGTTCGATCGAAGAACTCTGGAGTGTCGACAATGCATTTCTCAACACCAACGAGGTCACAGACCGATCGACAGCGAATGAGCGAGCGAGCCAGTTCCACATCGTCAACTTCGTCGAAGAGGGAAGGTCGGAATCTCTCGGCAGGATCGATGTTGTCGGGTTGGAAACGTGTGGCTAATTTACTGAAGGAGTCAGATGGAGAGTGTTCGATGAGAGAGGGAGAAAGAGGAGATGTGAGGAGAGTGTGAAGGATGTTCAGAAGTTGGATGGATTCGTGTTTGAAGTGAGATGATGACGAGTGAGTTCGAAGAGAAGAGTTGTAGTGGGCTTCAAGTGAGGAGTGAGGAGAAGAGTGCGATGAATGTGGAGACGATATCGAACCGTCATCTGACCCATCCAACGACGACGCCAGTTGTTGGAACTTCGCTTGGAGCGAGAGAAGTGTCGGTTGGAAGAACGGCAATTTGAGGAACGATGTGTCATTCTGAAAATCGAAGTCCAAAAAAATAAGACACACCTCAACTTCCTCTCCGCCTGCCACTTTCTGCAAAAAATCCTTCCACGACGAGATCCGTCTCGCTTCTTCAAACAATTCTGGCTCAAACTGTTTGCTCACCTCAACAAGGGCAGGTTCGATAAGTCGGAAGAAAGCTGTGAATTTAGGTGAGTCATAATCAAAATTTGAGTCAGTCAGACGATTGACGTGATTAGCTAATCCTTCGATCTCCAAAAAGTTCACAGCAAGATAGGCAGGGGTTGCCATCCACAGGAAATTGTGATACAAGTCAAGATCATCTGAGAGATGTTTCGGAGCTGCATTGGTGATATCAGTGAGGACTGTTTCGAATTCTGATGGGTCACAGGCGGGAACAAGATGACCAATGTTGACAAGATGATGGAGGAGATGACGAAGGAGAGACGAAATCTCATTTCTTCGAGAAGTGTCTTCGATGTGTGGTGGGAGGCAGTTTGATTTGGAAAGTTGATCAATCAAAACAAGAAAAAGCAGAGAGAGGTGGGTGATGCAATCGGAGAAGGATTGTGGGGAGTGGGGAGGGGAGGAATCTGAACGCGAGGCGGAGAGATCTGAAAAGAAGAAAGTCGAGAAGAAGAGACAAACTAATCCGAGCTGTTCCAAATCCATCAACCACAACATCATCCCAATCAAACCAAAACGACCCGTCGCATTGTGAAGCTTTCGAGTTCAGTCCGATCACAGCACACACGAACCATTCTATCAAATCCTGAAACAAACCAGAATCCAGAGTTAAGAATCCAGAGGAACGAAATCGCACATAAAAAAAAGGAGTAAGCAGACCTGATACTTGATCTCTTCTCCAACATCGCATTTCGAAGCGACGAGTGATGTCAATGGTTTCATGTTCTCCCGCTCCAATAGAGAATCATCAGAATCATTTGGTGATGTGGGATCATACCAGACAAGCAAAGGATATCGGTGCAGATTTTTAATCACATCTTCCGGACATTCAGGCAGCTGGACTTGTCTCATTCTTCGAGTCTTCACTCGTTTCTGAGTTGGTGAGAGTGGAGGGGTGATCTCCTTCTTCGTTGGAGATTGTATCACATTATTCATTGATTGAGTTGGAGTGGTCATTTCGAGAAATAAACTGTTTGACTGTGACAATTGATACGTTTTTGGATGACTTCGAGATCTCGTCAGAATCAGTATGGATTGTTGGTGATGTTTGACAATCAGATGGGATAAAGAACTACCCGAAGTGTGATGCAAAGGACAAGGGTTTAATCTTTGCACGCAATGTCGAACAACAAATAGTGGATTGATCAAATCATTTCGGATGTGAATCAAATTATTCTGCTCTCAATTGGAAAAAGGGCACGATCGACGATCGTTCTCATTGTGGAAAGGAAATGGGTTCAACACTAAATTAAATGTCTTGTGACAAAGAAAAAAGGGGGACTGAGCAACAAAAGTGGTGGTTCTTGAATTCGCAGGTCGAAGAGTGTGTGGACGGAAAGATCTTCAATCGTGAATGTTCGGCGATTGTCAGATTAGGTGAATTAAGAGATGACAACGGACGTATCATCGATTGACGAAGAGTGTGTGGAGAGAGAATCTGATGTTTGTGTTCAAGACAATGCAGTCTGGGAGAGAAGGCGAGAGAAGTCGTGGGAGACCATTTCTTGTGTCTTCCCAAAACCACAAATCGAACGAAGAAGAATCCCAATCACACAAATCCCGTTTTCGTAGTCCTCCAGAAACGATGATTCCGACACTCCTCGAATCACAACGTCCAACATCCCAAAACGAACCATCTGCATCACACTCTCAACACTTCCCAAACTGACAAGTCTCTTCAATAGCTCCAACACGACCGATACAGTTGCTGGAACTGGTGAGCTGAAGAAATGAGAGAACAGAGAATTCACACAACATCCCCCAAGCACATCCTCCGAGCGTTTCAAACCCAAACATGTCATTCGCGGGATCTGAAGAGATGAAGAAGAAGCGAATGACAGACCAGGCTGATTCAACATTCGAACCAAAGACCCAACGAGAGAGATAAGATCTTTCTTGAGGTTTGCTTTTCCCGACAGGCGTGTGGAGAGGCGAGCAACTCTGAGAGAAGTGTCGGGATCGGTTGGTGATCTGACTTGGGATTCGGAGTGATCGATTGAATCGCGTGTGTGAGAGTGAGCGAGAGCAGACCCGAATCCAGTTGGGATGTTCAGCCATTCCAGAGACTCACAACCAATTGTGACAATTGATTCAGTTGACAGCGTGTTGGTGTTGCTCGAAAGAGAGAATGATTCTTGTGAAAACAGCCTTCTCAATCTTGTCTTCTATCGATGGGTGCCGGAGGAACATGATCAGAACGATGGAATAAAAGAATGAATAATCGTTTCTCAGATCAGCAGAAATCAGTCCAGCCCAGTCGAATTCTGTGGCTAGAAATGGCGGCAGAGAAGGTACGAGCGAAAGACGCCCAATCCAGTTCGATGATATCCGAAGGAGGGCATCCTGTTCTTCGAGACGGCCATCGCGGAAGGCAGTGCGGAGTCGATACCACAAACGAGGATAAAGTGGAATGACAGACGACATGTCGACCAAATCTTCGAAAAGTGAAAATGCAGCCGTACGAATAAGAGAGTTTGAGGTGTGGAGAACAGAGACAGTTCGATCGAAGAAAACTGGAAGGTCGTGAATGCATGACTCAGCACCAACGAGATTACAGACAGAGTGACAGCGAATGAGCGAGAGTGTAAGGTCTTCGTTTTCAGACACGTCGAATATGTCAGGTCCGAATTTCTCTGTGGGACTGACGTCCTTTTGGTGGAAGGAAGGGTAGCTCCAATCGGAGATGTCAGGTGAAGAGTCCTTGGAGTGAGAGGGAGGGAGAGGAGATGAGAGGAGAGAGTGAAGGATGGCCAGAAGTTGGAGTGATTCCTGTTTCAAGTGCGATGACGACGAGAGAGTCCGAAGAGAAGAGTCGAGGTGGGTTTCGAGAGAGGTGTGGGGAGAAGAGTGCAACGAAATCAATGACGAAGTGGAGCTGTCCGCTGACTCATCTAACGACGACGCCAGTTGTTGGAACTTCGCTTGGAGCGAGAGAAGTGTCGGTTGGAAGAACGGCAATTTGAGGAACGATGTGTCATTCTGAAAATCGAAGTCAACAAAAAGAAGACACACCTCAACTTCCTCTCCGCCTGCCACTTTCTGCAGAAACTCCTTCCACGACGAGATCCGCTTCGCTTCTTCAAACAGATCAGGATCGAGAAGCTGCAAGAAATGAGTGAGAGATGGTGAGTGATGATCGTTCTCTGTATCTGCCAGCTGATCCGTGTGATTTTCAGAGTCTAAGTTTGACAAGTCGTTCAAAGCACTGGCGAAATCCATGGTCATGCATATCAAATGTTCGTTCAAGCTCAGATGACTCGGAATTGAATTGATGAATTTGTTTGCGCAGGTATTTACGATTTCTTCGAAATCTGATGGGTCACAGGCGAGATCCAGATGGTCAGTGCCGACGACTTGGCTGAGGAGATGGCGAAGAACTGTCGATATCACATTGATTCGAGAATGGAGTTCCAAGCGTTTAGGGAGGCAGTTTGATTGGGAAAGTTGATCAATCAAAACAAGAAAAAGCAGAGAGAGGTCAGCAATGGCATTGGATAAGGATTGTGGGGAGTTGGGAGGGAAAGAATCTGAACGCGAGGCGGAGAGATCTGAAAGAGAAGAAAGTCGAGAAGAAGAGGCAAACTAATTCGAGCTGTCCCAAATCCATCAACCACAACATCATCCCAATCAAACCAAAACGAATTGTTGCAACAGAAACCTTTTGAGTTCAGTCCAATCACAGCACACACGAACCATTCCATCAAATCCTGAAACAAACTAGAAAAGAGAGTCAAGAATCCAAAACAACAAAATCGCAATTAATCAAACAATAAATGCAGACCATCCACTTAAGCTCTTCTCCTGTTTCGCATTTCGAAGCAACGAGAGATCTCAAGGTTTTCGAGCGATCGTCATTCAACAGTGAATCTTCAGAATCATTGGATGTCGTGGGATCATACCAGACAAGCAAGGGATATCGGTGAAGATTTCCAATCACATCTTCCGGACATTCAGGCAGCTGGACTTGTCTCATTCTTCGAGTCTTCGCTTGTCGATTGGTTGGTGAGAGAGGTGCCACAATCTGTTTTGTCGGAGAATATTGCATAAGATTATCGATAGGTTGTGTTGGAGTGGATATATAGATAAATAAATTGTTTTGAGTGTGACAATCGAGACTTCTTTGGATCTCTTCGAGATGTCGTCAGTTACAGTGTTAATGGTTTGGATTGTACGAGAATGAAACGAAAACACAAAATCCCTGAGGTTCACGTCAGCCACAAAGAATGAAACCTTTCAGTTTAAGACGTTTGCACTCCGAACAAAGTATGGTTGGATCGTGTCGATGTTTCAGTTCGTTGACTTCACTCTCCTAAGTGGCGATCATTGTTCTCTATTCCTCAAATCGAGGAACATCGTTTCCTTTCAGGTTGTAAAATGTTTTCAAACCCGTGAGTTCCAGTTTGCCACCCACATCAACCACACGATTCTTTGTTTCTTCAATTCAGCATCCGTCGCGGGTCACACTTCCACTCTTTTTCATAATAGTCAACATTAATCCAAAAGCAGTCGTGTGTGTTTGACAGTACGAAAGAGAGAACAGAATGTGGAAAGTGTGAAGTGGCAGATTCTGGTTTATTCATCCATCTTGATTGGAATCGTTCCGCCAACCAGCTGTGGTTCTTCCGCAACTTCAACTGACTCAATCTCTATGCCATCGTTCTGCCAGAGGATGGCCACAGCGAATCGGAAGGGAACTGGGATGTTTGTGAAGAAGGGCCGCTGTGTCTCTCCATCTTGCGACAGTTTCATTGTTCGAAATCCTTCTCGTCCATCCACCTCCAGCACTATTCGCTGACCGAATTCGTTACGTTTGCATACTCCGTATTCATCATTCTGTCTGGAGTTCTGTCTGGGGCGCCCTGAAGCAATATTCAACTCCCATCCAGCTCCTCCCTTCAGTTTGGTGAAGTCAGTTAAGAGAGCCTTGTCACTCAGACTGGACGAGATGATCCCAACTGCAAACGTGCTGTCCAAAGTGCGGAGTGTCATACGAGCCACAACTGCCCCGATCTCGTACGAGAGTAGAGAAGGATCTGTGTATTCATCGTTTCTTCTGAAGCATTTTCCTTTCACTGACCAATACCTTGAATTGTACTTTTCGATCGCATCGGCTCCGGTTTTGATGTGGGGTCTGATTATTTCTTTTGCTCTCTTTTCGGCTTCTTCAATTCTGTCTTGTCTATCCTTTTCCTCTTGTTCCTTTCTGTATTGCCTCCACTCTTCGTTTTGCTTCCTCGTCAATTCACGTTGTGCCTCTTGCTCTTCCTCAGTTAGCTGCTGACTTTCTGCTGCTCCCATTTCCGATTGAAGTTTGAGTGAGATCAAACCAAAAGAATTTCTGAAGAAAAATAAGTTGGACTTGATTCTACAATCATGCGTTCACCTGTATTTTCCTATAGTCAGCACTCTTTATTGGAGTCAAGAACTTCGAGAAGATCAACTATTTATCACCGAAAAGAGTACATCGAGAGATTGGGATTTCAATCCATATTGAATGGGTCCGATCAAAACGACAGTTTTTCATACCACCAATTCAATCCGACACTGGACAGTTGAAGACATTGAATCTTGCTCCTTCATGATGAAAGGAGTATGTGAGATGTGGCTGGAGCTGGATTAGATGATTTCACTTTGTTTGCTCAGTTCTTCTCTGAACCCTTCTTTGTCCAGTGTATGCAACAAAACGTCATTCAGGCTGTGTGAATTGCCGGACGACGCGTATAGACGAGAGTTTTCTGAGCGGCACCGATTCTGTCGGAAAGTCTTCGGCGGAAGAGAGGCATCGATTGGACGGTAGATAATGTCACACTTCATCTCGTATTTCCGCTTCTCTCTTCGACGGGGAGAGTGAGGAGCCGTTGCTTCGTGTGGATCAACATCCATTTCGTTCTTCAGTCTTTCCGAAGTGGGGTAATGCTACGCGCAGTCCGCGTTATGACTAGAGGCAGTCCGTTTTTTGTGCTAGGGGCAGTCCGACTTTGCTAGGGACAGTCCGGACATTGCTAGAGGCAGTCCATCGTTTTCTGGGTTATTATTGGAATTGTTCACTCTTTTATGTGCACTATGACCACAATTACACATATTTTAATTCAAATTCAGTGAAATGATGAAAATTAGTGAATTGATATTGGCCTGTTAAGCTGTGTCCAGTCGAGGTGGCAATGACCAGTCCAATGTCCAGTCTCCTATTTAGGAGCCGAGGGAGTTCATAAAACCGGGCAATGGGTGAAATCCAAGTCATTGCAACAAAATGACTCGAAACGACAAGGGAAGGTGTTCTGTGGGCAGATTAGAGATATTTCTGCAGATTGAGGTCAATTGTGTCCGGAGAACTGAATTATCGGATGGAAATGGGATGATCATTCCAAACCACATCCTTTTCTCCTCGAATTATCAATTCTACAAACATATTCTTGCAGCAATGATCTTAAAGATGGAATAATTGATATGGCGAGGGTGGATATCAGAACCTGGCTGGTAAAAATGACACAAGGCAAAACAGTGTGATTAGTGACGAATTAAGTGAAAAGAAGACAAAAGATACGGCAGCCGACCTTCAGCTTGTTGTGATTCTTCTGAATTTCCTTCGACGATTGGCTCAGTCTATTTTAGGGCTGGTTGAGATCTTACAAACATCAACAGCGCGTCTATGTTCGTTCTTCCTCGCATCCCCTTCCTTGTTTGCTTTTCATTCACCGTCACTCCCTGTTCAGATCGAAGCGAGCGTCCAAGAATCTTTGATTCCCTCCTTTCCGATTTTCGCAAGTGTGATCATCAGGGCCATGCACAAGTAGAAATACGCCGAGTTCGAAGAGACCAGAACACAAATTCAGTCCAGGGTGTCTGTGTATGACCAAAAAGAGTAGGTGAGACCGTTAACAAGTGTGATCATGATTTAGAGGAAGGCCTTGATGAAAGCGATTGTGAAGAATACCCGGTTGAAGAAGCTGTGTTCAACGACGTTGACTTCGTTGGAGCATTGTCGTGTGGGGGAAATGTTGAATTCTGGAGGTTAAGGAGAAAAAGAGAAGAAGGATCAATGTGGAGAATGTGAAAGATTATGAAGAACGGAGATATCTCTTGAGAGGACAATGAAGATGAGATGAAATTTCTGGGAATTCATTCTGACAAACCTTGTATCGATGATACATTCTTCTCTTCCATTGTTTTCGCAAAGTATTTCATTGTCCTGAACTTTCGGTTCTTCTTTCTTCTCGACTTGTTTTGTTGATTCCTTATTTTCTTCACCGATTGATTCGGCCATCGTTTGATCAGTTAGAGTTGCAACAAGTGCAACAGTGTGTTCTTGTTCAATCTTGTTCTGGCTGGGTTCTGGAGACTTCACTTCCTTTGGAATCACAACTGTCTTCGAATCTTTCTTCTCATCATCTGATTCCATATTCCTAGCTACCATCTCCTCTGATTCTTGCCTCTTCGCCTCGGCCTGTTTTGCTATCTGCTCAAATCTCCCTTAACTCCCGATCTATATGTCGAATGTGAAGATATGAATGAGGAGGGTCAAAGATGATGAAAAAATGTCAAAAAATGAATAAGCAAGAGATGCAAACCGATGGCAACAGATCTCCCATCCTAGTGTATATTGGGGAACAATATGCCCGTCGTCTTGGAGGTTCCCTTTGAAAATACTCTGAGTCCATTTTCTACCAATTCGATGACAGTTGTTCATTTCTTCTCAGAGGAGAAGAAGACTGAAATTGCGGTTGTGCAGCTTTCTCGCTTGTGGATGAATGAGCACCCTGTTCCTGCAAGAGATGGAGATAAAAAGTGAAGGAAGTGGCTAGAAATTGAAAATAAGGAGAGAAAACACGATCAACGGCGACTCAAACTGTTCTGAGTTTGGTCACATCCAGGGAAGCAAAATGCAGAGATGAAGGCACTACCTCGCTCAAACAAAGTGATGAGGTCTAAGACTAATCAAAAAGTGAGAGATGGGTGGTAATATCACACCAACATCGAAATGGAGAAGCAACTGTGACCCTATATAGATGTCGATTGGACGTCCAGGACTGGATGTCCAATCGGACAGTCCAATTTTGCCGACTCTTTGAAAACTTCAAAAACGGTATGCACTAATTGAGAAGACATCAGAACAAAAGTATCAGCGAAATGTCCAATGACATCCAATGACGTCCAATGGTGGGTGGATCAAGCAACTCGTCACTAGAAGAAGAGTATCATCGGATTCTCACCATTTCGCTGATTTTCAACAGACTCTTCTCATTTTCAAGTGAAAGGAAACAAATATCTGGAATGAGAGTAATAGACATGGGACATAATTCTTTTTCGGGACATAATTCCGTCTTTGAGCGATCTATAGACAAGTACGGTCTAATATTTGTGAATATTATTCGTGAACTGGTATGTTCACGCCACAAAAGTCAATGGAAAGGTAAAATTGTCTTGAAGTGGAGAAAGGAAAATCAAGGTATGATCTTCCCACAGCCAATGTGAAAAGGTCTCCGTTCTCCGAGAAAACTCATATCCCAATCCTTCTCACCTGCCACGTCTCAGATGACATGACGAAAACTTAATACCAAGAGTCCAAAAATATTGATAAACTCGATAATGGATGTGATCAAACAGCCTAAATACCCTCTTGCCCGCTCAAAAATCCCCGATCAAGGATCCTGACTTCGAGATTTGCCAACTCGCGGACAATGACCTGATGTTCGCTGAAATGCTATTCGGGTGTGTTTTCCTTCATACACAACTCAATTGATCAATTATTTCAACAACAATTGTTTCATCACTTTTCTTGCCAATATCTCCCTGTTTCCTTCATCACTCAATTTCCTTCTTGTTTTTCACATTTTTCAGTGTTTATCCATCCAACTTTGTTGATTCAACAAATTAGACGAACAGGTTGGTCACTCCACCAATCCAAAAGGATCCAGCCTCTTTTCCGTGTTTTGCACGTTTGCTCTCTTTCTCATTCCTTCTTTTTCATCCTCTTCACAAATTTAGGCAAGCACAGGGATACCATGTCGTCATACTTTGATCGTGGATGCAGAAAGAGATCTCTCCAATTGAAGGACGGATCACGTTCATCTCAACTTCATACATTTCACACGTGTTTTCATTCAGTTTTTATTGATCTTTTTTTCGTTACCATATGGAAATAGTTAATGTGAGAATCGAGATCAGCCCATAACAAATGAGAAAAGCAATGAGATTCCCGAAAATCTCCATTTGAGTTCACACTCCTTTAGAAGGTGTAATAAGCTTCCTTCAATCTCTCCTTTACTCTACAACTGTCCTTGTTGCGTATTTATGATGAAATGTGAATTATGTCTCCAAATTCAATTGAGTCCCACATCTATAAAATGAACAGGATCAAAATTGAATTTCCAATCGAAGTCAATTGTCCAGTCCAACGCTGGCACCGTCCAATCCAATTAACATGCCAAAATTGATAGCGGTCTATGAGGGCCTTTGTTTGATCTGACCGATTGTGAGAGATGCGTTTTCCTTACGGTCAATCAAATCGAAGTAGTCTTGATATTGAAGGGAAAGATGTGATACAGAGATGGCGGACCATATTATGACCATTTCAATGCATGGCGAACATCATTCCTTCAGACTCTTTTTCTTGAAATGTATGAAGGGAATCGTGACAAAAAATTGCACAAATATTTCATTTCTCCATTTTCCTCCTGATTTTGATGATTAGTTTTGTTCTCGATCCTCCTCTCTCTCGTCTCTCTCTCTCTTATTTTCCTTTTCCCCGTCTCTGTTCTTTTCGTCCCTCTCCCACCTCTTCCCAATCTCCTCTAACCCCGACTTGTTCGTCTCTGCCTCTCCCATCTCACTCTTCAAGTTCCTTCTCAGTGTCACCCAAATACTTCGTTGCTCACTCCCTCCCCCCACTCCCTCCACCCGCTCGACACAATAGGCAGCGGCAGACTAAGATTGCATAGAGAGAGATGACTAACATGAATGAGATGAGAGTGAATAACCCACTCACAAACATCAGCAGAGCTCACAAGCCACGTTGGCACCATTCCAACGCGTCTCCTGCCGCTCGTACCTCTCCGCACACACAGCATTCATCCCACTTCAGCTGACCACCTCACAAACCTCGGCTACTGTGAGACAACCACCCCACAACTCACCTTCTCCACTCCTCATCTCGTCCACCAGCCGTTGCTGCGTGCGCACTGTCAACTCTGTCGTTGTCCCCACGATCAAGACCTGCAGTTTTCCAACAATATGAGTGAGCCACACAAAAACACAAGAATCAAAGAAAACTGGGAGAACGACAAAGAAACAGAGCAAACCACGAAAACACAAAATACACCACAACCCTACACACCCCAATTTCAGTCAAAGTACTCCCCCACATCACGTTCCGATCCGACGTCATCATCACCAGCGCGACTGTCTCTTCCAACTACCCATCAAGATGAGGTCACACAACCGGCGTCGCTCCTCTCCCTCCGTCTTCTTTTCTTCCGCATTCACTCGTCCTCATGCCTTCTGGTATCTCCACAAACACACGCGGCAGTTGAGTTCCAATTCTGACAAGATCAACAACTAAACAGCAAACAGAATGTGTGAGAGAGTGGTTGGAGGAATCAAAATCTTTGTGGTCCATCCTGGATTGAAATGGATATAAGGTTGTTCATCATCTCATTCTTGTGTTTCATCCTTCATCGTTGGTGCGATTCGGATAGTATTGACACTTTCTATCTCATATACTTGATTTTAGGTCAGATCTAACAAAATAACCTCTTTCTCGCTATCAATTCGCTAATATTCATCATTTCACTGAATTTGAATTAAAATATGTGTAATTGTGGTCATAGTGCACATAAAAGAGTGAACAATTCCAACAAGAACCCAGAAAACGATGGACTGCCTCTAGCAATGTCCGGACTGCCCCTAGCAAAAACGGACTGCCCCTAGCCCAAAAAACGGACTGCCTCTAGTCATAACGCGGACTGCGCGTAGCATTACCCTCCGAAGTGTCGACGACGATGGTCGGCGAGCGATCGTTTCTGAGATGCCATCTCATGATTGGAAGTACTCGTGAGGAGAGGATCAATTGTGTCGAACAATCATGAAATCGTGACATCTTCACAAACAGCGAGGAAGGGTGACATGTGGCACCGTCCATTTCTGAGCAGTGCGAGAGTGGGAGAGAGAGTGTGGTGACAGGGGAAGGTGAATGGGCACAGTTCCGACCAAAGATGAGGTGATTTCAGAGCCGACAAAGATGACTTGTGAATAGAACTGTTCGTGAAAAGTCAGAAACAGTTCTGAAAAGTTCGCTGGCTCTTATCTGTTTCTACCAAAGATTTGGAAGGTTAATTCCCTGCAGATTGTTCAACTTGATCGAAGTCGCAACAATAGTAGGTCCATAGAATCCGTCTGAGTTTTGGTCGTTTTGTAGTTTTTCCTCCATCACATCTTCGATGCCCTCCAATCTCAATATTGGATGCACTTTCTTCCACTTTTGGTGCATCTCAAAAACTTTGTGCCATTCCCATTTGGAAGTGACGAAGATATTCAGAAAGCACCAGATCGAGTTTTCAACTTCGAAGAACGATAAACAACTTGGGATCGCGAGAACGACAGGCAGAACAAGAACAGTGTCCATCGTCGGTTGATGATAAGGAGATATACGGAGGAGTCGTCCAAGGAGACACATCAACTGCGCGGATTGGTCACCATCGACGATCGAATAGCGGTTTGTGTACAAATGATAAACGTACTTCTCAGAAGGCGACAGAACTTTTTGAAAAATCGTCTCGTAAACAAATGGTCGTTCATAGCCATCTTCAATTCTGAGTGTCGCAAGACTATGCGGGGCTGCGAGCCTGAAAGATTTGGTGATGATGTCAATCAGACAAGTGTGCATGTCTTCACAATCTGACAACGAAACAGACTGTGGATCGAGAGTGACGATGAGTTGAGAGATCAGGTCGGCTTTGACAAGAGCGAAAAGGATTTCATCTGAACAATTCTGAAGAAGTCGGTGGAGCATAGCCATCGTTGCGGCGGCGATGGCTTCACTGGAAGTAGAAAGGAGTGTCACAATGGACTGGACGAAGTCCGACATTGATTGATCAGAGAACGATGCAATTCTGCTGAGAAAAGTATCTGCTGCTTCTTCATCATCAGTATCCACAGATTCCAGAAAGTTGACGACTTTGGTTTTCAGTGAGTCATCAGGTGCAGGCTGGACTTTCACTGTGGCACTGAGAGACAGGAAGATAACAGCTTGTTCGTGTGCTGAGACAATATCATCATCATCCCAATTGAGGAAAGGAAAACAATCCATCGAGAATGTCTGGCCAGGTCGCGAGAGAAGGTGAGAGAAGTCGTGGTCAACAATTGCTTGTTTCTTCCCAAAACCACAAATCGAACGAAGAACAATCCCAATCACACAAATCCCGTTTTCGTAGTCCTCCAGAAACGATGATTCCGACACTCCTCGAATCACGCAGTCCAGCATCCCAAAACGAACCATCTGCATCACACTCTCAACACTCCCCAAACTCACAAGTCTCTTCACAAACTCCAAGTTCACCGACACTTCCGCTGGAACTGGTGAGCTGAAGAAATGAGAGAAAGAAGAAGACACACAAGATCGCCTTGGAACAATTGTGAAGTCTCTCAAATCTCAAAGTGTTCATAGCGGGATCTGAAGAGATGAAGAAGAACCGAAGGGCAAACTGGTGCAATTCAACATCCAAACTAAAGACCCAACAAGTTTGAGACCATCCCTCATTCCTCTCGTCAATTTCGACAGTAATTTCTGCATGATTGAGGTGAGCTTAGAGGATTCGAGAGAATCATCAGTGGACATCGGTGATCCGTCTTGGTTGTCGAAGGAATCGAAAGAAGCGTGTGTTTTAGAGTGAACGAGAGCAGATCCGAACCCAGTTGGGATGTTCAGCCATTCCAGAGACTCACAACTAGCTGTGACAAACAATTCAAGTGATCTGTCTTTGCTTTTCGTTTTTTGTGGACCAAATGATCTGTACAGTTCTTTCACACTCTGCAAATCGCCGAAAGGGGCTGTGGTGAAGAGAAGATTGGTCAACATCACTTTCAATGGATCGACAAGAGAGGAGGGAGCCGACTTCGATGACAGAATTGGGAGGAAGAAACGAACAACGAGCGGTGGAGGGAAATGAAGAAAGAGACGAAATGTGTCTGAGATGTAAGGAGTGGAAAACATCCAATATGAGTTGACTAGATGGTCGCCATCGTTCACATACTCTGTTTCCATCAGATCAAAATGAACTCCCCGTCGACAGAGCGCATGGAACCCACATAATGAAGAATCAAGGAGAGATGATGAAATAGCGTCAGGACCTTTGAAACAGACGAAGAAGGAGAGTGGGTTCATTCTGAGTGTCCGTTCGAAGAGGAAGTCGAGAGGAGGCTGATGTGGCTTGTGTGGGTTGAGAGAGGCGTGACAGAGCAAGAATAGATGGGATTCATTTGGAAGAAGAGTGTTAGCATCAATGTCAGGATGTTGGGTGAGGAGGGTTGTGAGAAAGGGAGGAAAGTCACGGCTCGACAGAAGTGAGATCAGAAGACAATACGAAATGAAGGGGAGAGGATTCCGAATGTCCTCCAGCTGTTTTGGGTCATTGAAAATGGAGACGATTCGAGGGACCGCATTTTGGTGTTGCTCGAAAGATAGTATGATGTCCGTCGTTTTGGCACTCTCAACCTCGATTTCGATCGAAGTGTTTCTGAGGTGAATGATTACAAGGACAGAGAAGAGAAATGTGTCTCTGTCGCTCAGATCAGCAGAGATCAATCCATCCCAATCAAAGCCTTTGGCCGGAAAAGAAGGCAGAGAGAACCCATGAAGATGCTTCAGGATCCAGATTGATGAAATCCAGATAATGGCAGCCTGTTCTTCTGGTCGGCCATCGCGGAAAGAAAAGCGGAGTCCATCCCACAAATCAGGAAGCAGGGGAAGTATTGACGATGTGTCGATCAAATCTCGGAAGAGTGAAAAGCCAATCGAACGAAGAAGAGCGTCGGATGATTCGAGAATAGAGACAGTTCGTTTGAAGAACTCTTGAATGTCATCAATGCATTTCTCAGCACCAACGAGTCGACAGACAGAGCGACAGCGAATCAGCAAACGAGCCAGTTTCTCGGTGTCAGGCTCATCGAAGAGTGAAGAATAGAATCGCTCGTCGAGACTGACAGGTTCGCGCTGGATGAGATGGAGCGTACGATTGGAAAGGTCAGGTGTAGAGTATTTGTGGAGAGAGGGAGGGAGAGGGGATGTGATGAGAGAGTGAAGGATGGTCAGAAGGAGGAGTGATTCATGTTTGAAGTGTGATGACGAGTGAGTCCGAAGAGAAGATTCGAGGTGCGATTCGAGGGAGGTGTGGGGAGAATAGTGAGATGAATGCGGAGATGATGTCGAACTTCCCACTGAACCATCCAAAGACGACGTTAGGTTTTGGTACTTCGCTTGGAGCGAGAGAAGCGTCGGCTCGAAGAACGGCAATTTGAGGAACGATGTGTCATTCTGAAAATCGAAGTGAAAATGATCAGGACACACCTCAACTTCCTCTCCGCCTGCCACTTTCTGCAGAAAGTCCTTCCACGACGAGATCCGTCTCGCTTCTTCAAACAGATCTGGATCAAACTGTTTGCTAACCTCAACAAGCTCACGATCGATAAGTTGTGAGAACTTGAAGAATGCTGGTGAGTCATAATCATCCTCTGAGTCAGTCAGACGATTAACGTGATTAGCATGACCAATGGTTTCCAAAGAACTCACGACTCCGTAGGCATGTTCCGTCATCCACATGAAATTGTGATACAAGTCGAGCTCATACGAACATCCTGAGAGATGGGCAAACTCGATGAAATGCTGCGCTGGTTTGGATCCTCTGCGGAGAGCTGGTGGATGGAAACCAGAATTTGCCTTTCTTCTTCTATCTGCCGTGAGCGTTTTGTCTTTTCATCCTCAGGTGGGAAGTCCGGGACTGTTGAGGCGTTCCCAAGATCAATTGGGGAAAGTACCATTGGGTTCGTTTCGGCAGATGATGACAGTGATCCTGACAAGTGTCCATCTGGAAGTTGTGGAGACGCCAGATTTTGAGGCAGTGTTTGACTGGTTCCGGTTCTGTTCGAGTTCAACGACTGGACTGTTGCGAGGTTTGATCCCAACGAGCGGATGGCTGTGATTTTTGATCCATTGACATCTGACCGATGTGCAAAGATTGAAGACTCCTCACTTCCTCTCTCATACAGCTGTTGGGATTGGGAAGGCGTGGAGATTGATCCGGCTTGCGAATTAAAGGACATAGTTGCTGTTTCAGTATCGTTTCTTCCCAATTTGCGAAGGCGAAGAAGTGATTCAGCGTGAATCGATTCACGAGCTTTCTTGAAGAGATCATCAGTTAGAAACATGGAATCAGACTGGAAAAGGATGTTGGGACAAAAGAAAAGAGTGAGACTGATATTGTGAACGAATTAAACCTCTTTCCGCTCGCCTGTGGCTATTCTATGAAGCGCGTCAAGAAACACGTCCCAATGGGATTTTTCAGAGTTTTCGAGCAAAGGACGATATTTCGAGAGATTTTGTGACAACACAGGTGAAAGTGAGTCGATTGAAAGAGGTTGAGCAGGGATTTGGTTTGGCGTTCGATTGTACCAATTCTGGATGTCATTAAGAATGGCGGAAGTCCATTTATCTGTGTCATCAAAGATGACAGACGGGTTTGACGGGGAGTTTATGAATGGAATTGACGGAAAAGAGTCTAAATCCGCGAGGATGTTTGAGGGAAGATGGTTGGTCTCCACGAGAGATGTAATGGCGGAGACTCTGATGGAATGGAAGACAGCTTCTGTGTCGATCGTCGGGACGAGTATGAGATTGTGTGAATTCAAAATGGCGATGAGGTCGACGAAATACTGCGAGACATGTTGGATTTCAGATGAAACGGAATATGTGCTCTCCTTTGGATGGACCCGGAAAAAGAGGAGAGTGGGTCTGAAAAGCGAAGAAGGAGCAATAAGAGTGAGAAAAATCCGAAAGAAACTGATGTGAAATCTGAACGAGCTGTTCACAACGATATCATTTTGTTGGAGAGGAGAATTAGCAAGTCCCAAGTTCAATCGAGCCTCCACTCCGAGAATGCACTCTATGTACCACTTCATCACTGTCTGAAACACGAAACATGACAAAAAGCGAGGCAAGCCTGTGACGAGACTGGGATCTTCTTCAAGACCAGAAATTTCGTGAAATTGGAGAGAGGCATCACATTTATAAGAGATTTCAGAAATATCGTCCCATCTTCCGATTGCCGAGGTTCAGAGAGTGGAAGGAGAAATTGGCGAGGTTGGTGGTGTAATGTGGGAGAAAGAGGAATAATCTTATTTAAGTCGTTTAAAGAAATCGGATTCACGCTTCGGAATGCCATCACAATTGATGATTCTCCCGGAAAAGTGCACAGTTTGGTCAGGAAATGTTGGAGATGATCAGGGATGTTTGGGTCTTCGATCGACGTTCGTTCGAATAGGTGCTGAAAGATAGAGCTTGGCTGAAACTTCCCTTCAGATGAGTCATCACTCGCTTTCAGAAATGAAAGACGGAGATCACGGAAACTTGGCACGAAGAGTGGATTGTGAAGAAAGGAAAGGGTTTTCGGAGGATCTTGGCAGAACCGAGAGAGAAAGAAGAAAAATGGTCGAATTTGTTGGGAATATGGCATCCATCTTTCGAAATGGGGTGGAGAACTTACTGAGGTTACACCATTCATGGAATTTGGAACTTTTCCGGCATACCACTTCACCCCATGATAATTGTTTTGCTTGAACATCTTTTCCGGAAACGACGATATCTTTATCCTGATCTTTGTAGAGATTCAACATAGAGAGATGTTATGGGAAAACTAGTGAGAAGTGAAGAAAATGGAGTATTCAACCAACAATAAAGGAGAAAAAGACTTAATTTTGAGTGAATGATTGCACAGTTTCATCGCTATTGTCGGCTCTGACTGTTTTCAAGATGAGTTCAATGTGTTCATCGTCCAAGACAGCGACTGGTCCCTCAGGTTCGTACTCAATTCCAATCCCACTCATGAGGAAAGCAGATTGAATGTTGTGGAGGGTAGTTGCAGTTTGATATCCTGAAAACACTTGTTGGATTGTGACTGGAAGTGGAACTGGCCCGGTCGACAGTTTGATTCGGGTTTCTGTCTTCTTCACAATTCCGAAGGTTAAACGGTCCAGACTCTGAAGCAGATGAGTCGTTTTGGGAGGTAGATGAAAGACAGATATTCCATGATCGGAACACATCCCTCTTGATTCTGTCGAGAGATGGAAGGCTACGTTGTCAAGGATGAGGACTGCCTTAGCGTGTGGTTTCTTTATCTCCTTTCTGATTGCCTTCACGTAGGGAATGAGCACGTATTGAAGCCATCTTTGGTAAACCTCACAGTTGAATCCTCCTTTTGGTGAAGAATCCAACATGATTTCGCGCTCCAGGTCCAGTCCGTACTGTCGTGATTGGTCTTCACTGAGTGGCTGTTTCAGTGATACATACATGGGTAATCGGCGGCCAGAGAGGGAGATGGCGCCCATGATGGAAAATTTGATCTCCTTTTCATCTGTCGGATAATTAAGTGGAATTCTTCTGAGCCTCTGTGATCCTATAAGACGTTGAGGTCTGTTATCATTTCTCTGTTGATACCCCATTTCGTCACAGTTCACTAGTAGCAAGGGATGCACATTTTCAATTTCGACTTTGAGACGTGCAAAGTGTGTCATGATTGTTTCGATTTCGACTTTCATTTTCGATGAATCCCTTTCGTTGATGGTGTGGAAGCAGATTCTGTCTTTGTGTCGATTGACGAATTCATACGGCCAAGATACTGAAAGTGTTATTTTTCCGGATGCCCGCAAGACCCATCGAACCAGATCGCTAGTGGTCCACAGTTTGAGTTCTTCACTGTCCTTCTCAATCTCGTCCAGCAGCTGCCCAACCTGTGCCCTTGAAAGAACAGCATTTGTGACGTGTTCTTGTTTTTCATGGTATGGACCATGGATTGCCTTGCTAGCCACGTTGGGAGAGCAGCCAACGATTTGTGCCAACGATTGTCTGGAAAGGGTTGGAAACGATTGTGCTTGCTGAAATGCGATGAGCTGTCGGCATCCGTCTGCAAACGATGTCCAAGAAAAAAGTTTGATGCTGAGTCCTGCCTCGAACGCCGCGAATTGCGGCCAGCCGTTCTCGCGAAGGACTCTCTCAATGTCAGCAAGTGAGAGGGTGGTGCGGTGAGCTGTCATCTTTCCTTGCTCGAAAAAAGTTTCGTATTTATGGTTCGTAAGATTTGCAGGAAAGTTCCAAATTCCATGAATGGTGTAACCTCAGTAACTTGCGATTTATCTCGGTGAATGTAGCTGATATCAAAAGAATTGTTTGTGAAAAGTCAGTCCTCAACAGCTCTTCAAAGAGTTGAGGAAGTTGTTCATCATCTGGTCCATACACTTGGCTAGTACTCTCTTGTTTGACAACTGTGAGGAGATCTGAGAAAGAAGAAGAAGATCCAAACCGAGACAGGCATGACCATTTGAATCAAACATATGCTCACTGCTTTCTGCATCGGCGTGATCTCCAACTGCAGTCTTCAGAATCACGGACTCCAAAAGCATCTCCACGAAGATCCCAATCAAGTCCTGCAGAAATCAGAAAAATGGGGGCAAACAAAGGGAATAGTGTCGTTGATCCATCCGAGAATAGCATCAGAGAGTGATTGGTGGAATTTCGATATGAGAGAGAAACATCCTATGGGAACGAGTCTCACACAATTCTTCAAAGGGCCAGATCTCCTTTGATCTCCAAATTGTATGAAAGTTCAGCAATTTTTTTAAAAGAACCATGGATAAAATCAAGAGTAGTGAATTAGCTGAAGTGATTTCTAATGAAGCAAACAGGAACAACAGTTCAGTATCGCTGGTGTGTTCTGTCTTCCATCTCAGGTTGATGGAGTGAAGTTGAGATTGTCGGATAGGACTGAACAACAAATGTGGTTGTTCTTGAACACTGCCGACGAAACGTTGATCCAGGTCAGTCCACGAGTTCGAGAAAGAGACATCGCAAGTCTCTCACAAATCCGACTTCTCCTCCCAATCCATCCCTCGTCGTTCAATCTCGTTCCACCAAACACATCCAACCACCTCCACACAACTCAAATCCAATCAACACGCAATCCGCCGGTGTGTGTGTTCAACCAAGCGTGGCCAGAGAATCTGGAGGGGATGGCGGAGAACGGTGTGGCACTCCTCGAAGCGAGCCAAATCTCAGAAAGGTGTTGTTTGTCGATTGTGATGGTGTGGATTCTGTTGGAAGGTGGACAACGAGAAGCAAGGTGCGAGAGCAGGGCAGACAACGATCAATCAAATGAGATAAAGTGTTGGAGCTGAATGAAAATGAAGAGAAACTCCAAGCAATCCGAAAAGTACAGGTGGAAGTTTGATTGTAGCACGACGCGGACAGGCACTCAGCAGAGTCACTCACCTCTCGCTTCAATTGTGGACGAGGAACTATCGAATCAAGATGGGAGACGGACGAGAGTTTTCAGAGCATCACACATTTCGTTGGAAGGTCTTCGGTGGAAGAGAGGCATCGATTGGACGGCTGATTGTGTCACACTTCATCTCGTCTTTCTGCTTCTCTCTTCGACGGGGAGAGTGAGGAGCGACTGGTTCATGTGGATCAACATCCATTTCGTCTTTCCGTCCTTCCGAAGTGTTGATGATGACGGTCGATGAGCGATCGTTTCTGAAATGTGATCTCATGATTGGAAGGAATCGTGAAGAGAGGATCAACTGTGTCGAACAATCAGCAAATCACGACATCTTCACAACAGCAAGGAAGTGTCACAAACGACATCTTCCATTTCGGTGTGGTGAGAGTGAGGAAGTAGAGTGTGGTGACGATGGAGGGAGATTGAGGTATCTTTCACTGGATAAAAGGAGATGGGGAGACTGCAAAAAGGATGAGGATGTAATTGTGGTGCGTGGAGGTGTGATTGTTGGGTTCAGAATCTTCAATCACGTCGGAGAGAGTGGATGGAAAGGGCTTCCATCGGGTAGTTTTGGCATTTGAAAGATCATGGAAATCAAGCATCCGTCGAACACAATGGAGCTGAAAAGATCGAAATGAAGACATCCCAACAGATGTGTCTGTAACTGACGTAGAGGTCCGGCAGATAGTCTGAAACTTGGGGTCACGACAATCAAGTTCGCTAGAGAAGACGAGAGAAGTCGTGGTCAACCATTTCGTGTTTCTTCCCAAAAAGACAAATCGAGCGAAGAAGAATCCCAATCACACAAATCCCGTTTTCGTAGTCCTCCAGAAACGATGATTCCGACACTCCTCTAATCACAATGTCCAACATCCCAAAACGCACCATTTGCATCACATTCCCAACACTTCCCAAACTGACAAGTCTCTTCACAAACTCCAAGTTCACCGACACTTCCGCTGGAATTGGTGATCTGAAGAAATGAGAGAACGTAACAGACACACAGCATCGCCTTGGAACAACCAAGAAGTCTCTCAAATGTCAAAGTGTTCAACGCGGGATCTGAGGAAATGAAGACGATCCGTAAGGCAAACCGGTGTGATCCAACATTCCAACCAAAGACCCAACGAGAGAGATTCCATCCCTCACACATCTCGTCGGTGGTACCAGAATATCCAATGAGGACGATGAAGCGAGTGAGGAGAGAGGAGCGAGTTTGCGAGATCCATTTGTTGAGGGATCGAAAGACTCCAGTGTGATTGAGTGAGCGAGAGCAGATCCGAATCCAGTTGGGATATACAGCCATTCCAGAGATTGGCAATGAGATGCGACAATCATTTTAATGGAACTATCTTTGCTGTTGGTGTTCCGTGGATCAACTGATCTGTTCAGTTCTCTCAAACTGAGACAGTCGCCGAAAGGGGCTGTCGCAAAGAGAAGATGAGGCATGATCACTCTCAACGGATCGACATAACAGGAAGAAGATGCCTTCAACGACAGAATGGGAACGAAGAAACGAACAACGAGCGGTGGTGGGAAGAAGAGAAAGAGAGGGAAAGTGGCAAAGATGAGATGAGAATAAAACATCCAAAACAAGCTGAACACATTTTTGCCAGATCTCACATATTCTGCGTCTATCAGATCGAGATGCACTGCTCGTCGACAGAGCGCATGGAACCCACACAACGAAGTGTCCACGAACGAGGGTGGAAGGTCGAGGTTTGACAATTCTGCAGGGAGGAAGAAGTTGAGAGGGTTCATTCGGAGTGTCCGTTCGAAGAGGAGGTCGAGAGGAGGCTGGTGTGGCTTGTGTGGGTTGAGGAAGGTGTGACAGAGCGACAAGAGTCTGTACTCCGGAACGAGAAGAATACGACCATCAAATTCAGGATGTTGTGTGATGAAGGTTGTGATTGCTGGAGGAAAGGGACGATTCGATAGAAGAGAGATCAGAAGACAATACGAAAGGAGAAGGAATTGATTTCGATGGAAATCGTCGACTCGTTTAGTGCCATCGAAATGAGAGCAGATATGAGAGACGGCATGTTGATGTTGCTCGAAAGAGAGAATGATGTTGTTCGCCCTGTCCTTCAAAATCTTGTCTTCGATCGAACCGAGTCTGAGCTCCATGATCAGAAGGATGGAGGGGACAAATGTGCATCCTTTAACCAAATCTGCAGAGATCAGTCCATCCCAGTCGAACTGTGTGACTGGAAAAGGTGGCAGAGAATGTTCAGGCTGTTGGTGGGAGTTCCATTTCGCCGAAATCCAAATCAGGGCGTTCTGTTCTTGGATTTGACCATCGCGGAAGGCAGCGTGGAGTCGATTCCACATCCGAGGATAGAGGGGAATGACACACGATGCCTTGATCAAATCACTGAAGAGTAGGAAACCTGCTTCGCGAATAAAAGGGTCGAATGATCCGAGAGCAGAGACAGTTTGATCGAAGAAGGTTGGAATGTCGACAATGCAGTTCTCAACACCAACGAGTCGACAGACAGATCGACATCGATCCAGCGAACGAGCCAGTTTCTCGTTGTCAACCTCGTCGAAGAGTGAAGTGTGGAATTTCTCGATAGGATCGACTGGTTCGTACTGGATGAGAGCGAGTCTTTCACTGGAGATGGTAGATGAATGTGTGGGGAGAGAGGGAGGGAGAGGTGAGGTGAGGAGAGAGTGAAGGATGGTCAGAAGGAGGAGTGATTCCTGTTTGAAGTGAGATGATGACGAGTGAGTTTGAAGAGAAGAGTCGATGTGGGCTTCGAGAGAATTGTTGAGAGAAGAGTGCGACGAAAGCAAAGACGATGTCGAACTGTCATCTGGCCCATCCATCGATGACGCCAGTTGTTGGAACTTCGCTTGGAGCGAGAGAAGCGTCGGCTCGAAGAAGGGCAATTTGAGGAACGATGTGTCATTCTGAAAATCGAAGTCAAAAAAATGAAGACACACCTCAACTTCCTCTCCGCCAGCCACTTTCTGCAGAAGCTCCTTCCACGATGAGATCCGCCTCGCTTCTTCATACAAATCAAGATCTAATTCTTCTCTCAACTCGATAAGCTCACGACTGACAAGTTGTGAGAATGAAAAGAATGCTGGTGAGCGAAAATCGATTTCAAGGTCAGTCAGTGGACAATCGCGATTGGCACAGCCTTGGGTTTCCAAAAAATAGACACACGTGTAAGCTTTGGTCGTCATCCACATCATATTGCGATATAGGTCGAGTTCATTCGAAACATTTCTGGATACAACATCGATGATTGTCGCAACCATGACGTCAAACTCGGATGGGTCACAGGCGGGAACCAAATGGCCAGTGCGAACGAGATGATCGATGAGTTGACGAAGGAGATAGGAGACCTCGTCATGTCGAGAAGTGTCTTCGATGTGTTTTGGGAGGCAGTTTGAGTCGGAAATTTGACGAATCAAATCAAGAAAAAGCCATGAGAGGCAGATGAGGCACTTGGAGAAGGATTGTGGGGAGTGGGGAGGGGATGAATCTGAATGCGAGGTGAGGAGATCTGAAAAGAAGAAAGTCGAGAAGAAGAGACATACTAATCCGAGTTGTTCCAAATCCATCAACCACAACATCATCCCAATCGAAGCAAAACGACGTGTTGCAACATGAAACTGCCGATTCCAGTCCGATCACAGCACACACGAACCATTCTATCAAATCCTGAAACAAATCAAAATCAAGAATTAAGAATCCAAAGAAAGAGATCACAAATAATCAAAAAGCAAATGCAGACCTGCCATTCAATCACTTCTCGGGATTCGCATTTCGAAACAACGAGAGATGGTAATGTTCTCATGTTCTCGTGCTCGAACAGTGAATCATCTGAATCGTCCAATGCTGGAGGATTACACCACCCAAGCAAGGGATATCTGTGGAGCATTTCAATCACATCGTTTGGACATTCAGGCAGCTGGACTTGTCTCATTTGAAGAGTCTTCGCTTGTTGATCGGTCGGTGAGATGTGTGGAATGACCTGTATATTCGATTCCAACGATTGGAGAACTGTGAGTTTCGACCGAGTTTCATCAGGGTTCAATGCATAGACGAAGGAGCTCCTTTCCTCCCATTGTGGATCTGATTGAGAATTGGTGGAGATTGATCCTGTTTGTGAATTGAAGGACGCTGTCCCAACTTCAGAATACGTGTCGTCATTTGAATGTGGGATGGGGAGGTCGCTCAAAAAGCTGTGGTATCCTCCCAAAGAGCGAGAGTGAATGTCTTCTTCGGTAGAAATCGATTCACGAGCTTGTTTGAAAAGACTGTCTATCAAAAGCAGGATATCATGCTGGAAAAGGATGTTGGGACAAAAGAAAAGAGTGAGACTGATATTGTGAACGAATTAAACCTCTTTCCGCTCGCCTGTGGCCATTTTGTGAAGCGCGTCAAGAAACACGTCCCAATGGGATTTTTCAGAGTTTTCGAGCAAAGGACGATATTTCGAGAGATTTTGTGACAACACAGGTGAAAGTGAGTCGATTGAAAGAGGTTGAGCAGGGATTTGGTTTGGCGTTCGATTGTACCAATTCTGGATGTCATTAAGAATGGCGGAAGTCCATTTATCTGTGTCATCAAAGAATCTAGACGGGTTTGACGGGGAGTTTATGAATGGAATTGACGGAAAAGAGTCTAAATCCGCGAGGATGTTTGAGGGAAGATGGTTGGTCTCCACGAGAGATGTAATGGCGGAGACTCTGATGGAATGGAAGACAGCTTCTGTGTCGATCGTCGGGACGAGTATGAGATTGTGTGAATTCAAAATGGCGATGAGGTCGACGAAATACTGCGAGACATGTTGGATTTCAGATGAAACGGAATATGTGCTCTCCTTTGGATGGATGGACCCGGAAAAAGAGGAGAGTGGGTCTGAAAATCGGAGAATGTGCAAAAAGAGTGAGAAAAAGTCGAAAGAAACTGATGTGAAATCTGAACGAGTTATCCACAACGATATCATCTTGTTGGAGTGGCGAATTAGCAAGTCCCAAGTTCAATCGAGCCTCCACTCCGAGAATGCACTCAATGTACCACTTCATCACTGTCTGAAACACGAAACATGACAAAAAGCGAGGCAAGCCTGTGACGAGACTGGGATCTTCCTCGAGACCAGGAATTCCGTGAAACTAGAGAGAGGAATCTCACTTATAAGAGATTTCGGAAATATCGTCCCATCTTCCGATTGCCGAGGTTCAGAGAGTGGAAGGAGAAATTGGCGAGGTTGGTGGTGTAATGTGGGAGAAAGAGGAATAATCTTATTTAAGTCGTTTAAAGAAATCGGATTCACGCTTCGGAATGCCATCACAATTGATGATTCTCCCGGAAACGTGCAAAGTTTAGTCAGGAAATTTTGGAGAAGAGGAGGGATGTTTGGCTCTTTGATCGACGTTCGTTCGGAAAGTCGCTGGAAGATAGAGCTTGGCTGAAACTCACATTCAGATGAGTCATCACTCTCTTCCACAAAGGAAAGACGGAGATCACGGAAACTTGGCACGAAGAGTGGATTGTGAAGAAAGGAAAGGGTCTTCTGAGGATCTTGGCAGAATCGAGAGAGAAGGTCGAAAAATGGTCGAATTTGTTGGGAATATGGCATCCATCTTTCGAAATGAGGTGGAGAACTTAACTTGCGGTTTATCTCGGTGAATGTAGTTGACAGCAAAAGAATTGTTTGTGAAAAGTCAGTTGTCAACAGCTCGTCAAAGAGTTGAGGAATTTGTTCATCATCTGGTCCATAAACAAGGCCACTGCTGCCTCGTTTGACAACTTCAACAAAACCTGAGAAGAGGACGAAGATCCAAACCGAGACAGGCATGCCCATTTGAATCAAACACATGTTCACTGCTTTTTGCATCAGATTGATCTCCTACTGCAGTCTTCAGAATCACGGACTCCAAAAGCATCTCCACGAAGATCCCAATCAAGTCCTGCAGAAATCAGAGAAATACGAACAAACAAAGGGAATAGAGTCATTGAGCCATCTGAGAGTAGCATCAGAGAGTGATTGGTAGTAGTTCGACATGATGTGAAAACATCCTATGGGAACGAGTCCCTCATAATTGTTCAAAGGGCTAGATCTCACATGATCTCAAAATTGCATGATAGTTAAGAAATTACAAAAGAAGCATGGATAAAATAAAGATTAGTGAAAGATGGTGAAGTGATTTCTCATGAAATAAACAGAA
Organism: Blattamonas nauphoetae; assembly: GCA_033064195.1. Taxonomy (NCBI): domain Eukaryota; phylum Preaxostyla; order Oxymonadida; genus Blattamonas; species Blattamonas nauphoetae. Next base: position 77,780 of record JARBJD010000066.1, on the reverse strand, counting down.
GCAAAAGTTCTGAACGAAAAAGTGCCAGGAGAATGAAGATGAGCAGCTTCATCAAATGATGGATGATAGTTGGTGTAGAGCAACAAACGACCACATTCATCGTCCCACAAAGTTGCGCAGAGAGTTGTCTGATGGTGGCACAACGACGAACTTCAGATTGTCTCCAGCCAGGCTTTCCGCCAACATCGACACAGCGAATTTCACGTCTTCTTACTCTTCCTCCATACCAAATACGAGTGGGAGTCAGATTCAACGAGACGAGCTGAGTCTGCAACGAATGTGGTTGAATTGGGGTCCAATCAAAAGATATTTGGGGAGAACGAGCTAGAAGTGGTCGGTTCTAGAGGAGTAGGGAGTGGAGGACACGAGGGATGTGTGTTGGAATTGTCGCTCCGAGAGATCGGTTCGAACTGACGCAGGCGACATCAGAAGAAAGATGAGAAGTCGAATCAAAAAACCCGCGTACTCTGCTCCACTCGTTGAATCGTCCGGAGCAGAATCCCAATCAGAGCCACTCCGTTTTCGAAGTCCTCCCAAAATGATGATGAAGACACCGACACAACCACGACATCCAACACCCCAAACTTCACCAACTCCATCCGAACACCATCCGAACTCACTCGCACAAGGCGAGTCATCACTTCCAACACAACCGAAACAAGAGCTAGTGCTGGGCAGCTGAAAGAGAATGAGAGAAAGCAAGACACACCAACGAGCTTGAATCAAGTTTTGAAGTCGCTCACGCAGATGGAACAGACGCGTCGGATATTCTGTGATGGGATCAACAACAACACAATGACAAACTTTGTTTGGCGATATCTTTCACTTTTCTCGCTGTCTTCAGGATGGCAGGTTCGAAGGCGTCTTGTTGAAATAGGAGTGGATCTGATATCATGAAGGTACAACTATTGAGTGGGATTCCATTGAGTGATGAAGCAAATACCAGCAGAGGAGAATCGAACGAGACCGGAATGCTCAGCCAGTGGAGGTCGAGAACAGTCTGAAGCACGGCAAGGTCGTCGTCATCGAGTCGTGTGTTGGGTGATTTGAGAGTTGAGAACTCCCTGAAGATCATCGCGAGACTCCGACACTCTCCAAAGGGAGCACACGCTGGGAGAAGATTCGTAAGAAACACACGGAGATCATTCTTGATTCCGTCGAGTGAATGGATGAAGCAGATTGGTCGAGTGAAGAAGTGGACGACGAGTGGAGGAGGGAGATTCAAATAAAGTGACTTCTCGTTCGTTAACAATGAAGAAGACGATGAATGGACGATATTTATGATGACGGACACGAGATTCTCGAGGTGAAGTTCATTTTGAAGAGGAAGGATGCCTCTGATGAAGAGGGAATGGAGGCCGATGAGTGGGACGAGCAAGACGATCGGTGACTTTTCGAGAGGTGACACAGTTGGGCGGCTGAAGAGACAGTCTGGAGACCAGCGAACGAGTTGTTCGCACAGATACTCCATCAACATGGTCTGTTGTTTCATACGATTGTGATTGGATGATGGATGGTTCAGGAGGAAGGTTGGATGGAATCCGAGCCAGAAGGATGAGCGAGTGATTTCCAGATACTTCAAGAGTGAGTCCATGATTGGGTCGGGAAGCGTATTTCCGAAGAAGAATGACATGATCAAACTGTAGTCAAGATATGGTCTGAGTTCAGTCGGATGCTGACAATCCATCAACTCGGACACAGTCGACGCAAGTCTGGTGAGTGCGTTCTGATTGGTTTCAAACCCAACAAAAGTCGATTCTGTGAGTTGAGGATTGGCTGACCAGCGACGTCTGAACTCCCCACTGAGGAAGAACAGACACAATTTGAATGAATGACTATCCAAACTGCTACAGTGGACCAATCCATCCCAATCAAACAAGGACAGGGGATCGTCGAGAGACTTGTGATTTTTAGACATGTGTAGACTGAACGCGATGGCAACGTAAAGCAGAACAAGCTGAGATGCCCTCGAGCCTTCCCGGAAAGCATAGCGGAGTTTGTCCAACAATCGACGGTGAAGATCTCCCAAATCGAGTTCGCGAATGAGAGTGATGAGAAGCGAGAAGACTGCACTTTGGAGATTCCAGTTCCGACTCTCCAGAAGTCCAACCAGCCCATCCACGAACAGCCTCAAGTTGGCGATGCATTGGTTGGGAGGGATCGTCTGGCAAAGACGATGACATCTGAGAACCTTGTGAGTGAGGATTGTTTCATCTTCTTCGTCGAAGATGTATGGAGAGAATTTCTCGTTCAGATCGAGTGGCTGATGGGAGATCGACGAGAAGTCGGGATCCTCACGAAGATGGAACAGCGGGGTGGGATTCGAGGTGGCTGAGTTTTGGGAGGGAGGAGCCGTGATGAGTGAGTGGAGGACAGTCAGGACGTGGAGAGCTTGCTGCTGAGAAGTGGCTAAGGAGAGCGAAGTGTTTGAAGGAGGTTGCGTGGGTAGTGTCACATCCGATCGTTCTGATGCATCCTCCAATTGCGTCTGGCTGATGGAATGGTCGCTGAGATTGGCAGATGTGAGCGAGAAAGATGATTGGAAGGCGATTGACGGTGCATCAGTGTTCCAATCAAGTGTTGGTTCTGAAGAGGTGATCATTTTAGGATTGTGAGAGAGCTTCTCGGAAGGATGTGGATGGAGAGCGATGTGCTGGTATTTCGATTGGAGATTGAGGAGAGTTGGCCTGAAGCACGTCATGCGGAGGAAAGAGAAGTCGTTCTGAAGAGATGATGGTGGAAAAAAACACAAACGAACACTTCTTCACTTGTTGCACACTTCCTCATCATCCCAACCCACTCTTCAAAGCGGACAAGAGACTCCACATCGTGGTTGTGCGATGAACTGTTCACTGCTGAATTTGCTGCTCTCCACAATTCTTCGGAAGGTTCCCCATCGGAATCTGTGAGAAAAGGCGAGCTGTTTGTAACTGAAACAAGGTTGGATGCATCCATAAGAATGAGAAGGATTTTGGCTAAAGGGTTGGGATTGTTCAGATTGGTTCGTAAATCAAGCTCAGACAATTGCATAATTGTATCAAAGAAGGAGGATTTGATCGAATCGAGAGTGACGCTGGAGAGGAGGACGAGATCTCCAGATTCGACGAAGATGGACACGATGGATGCAAGACAGGTTGCGTAGATGATAGAAACAGATGGAGGAAGCTGGATGCATCCAGAGGCGGAAAGAGTGTCGAGAGAAACGAGAGTGAATTTGCAGACATCGACAAGAGCATTGGAGAACGATGGAGATACTGAAAGAGAAGATGGTAATCCTGGAGCTTCTGAGGAACATATAGGAACAAAATTCAGGGAAAAAGAAATAAACTCAGTCGGGACGATTGTGATTGATCGATTGAGAGGTCTGGAATAACTAGAGAATCTTTCAGATCATCGCCTTCCCACACCAGATTCAGATTGACCATAAGTTCAACAAACCATTCCAATACAGTCTGAAAAAGATAGAGGATTTATGACCAAGACAAAGAGCACACAGTCCATTCAATGATTCGCTTCTCCTGAACAACCCTTTCGAAGAATAATAGTACCCGGACAAACCCGTTAGAGCGGATAAACCCGTTAACCCTTCCAAAGGGACGAAACAGTCTCCCCTCTTCATCTTAATTCTCCTTCCACTTCACATTCATGCATTTCCTCATTTTTTTTAAAACTAGAGTTCTTCATGAAAGAATGATTGTGAAATGCAAAGCGAAAAGTGAACGTTGTTTTTTGAACGAAGTTGAACAAATCTATTTCCGAGAACTAGAGGGATCATGTGTTGCGAGTCGAGCTTTTCATGGTCAGAATAACTTGCGCTGTGTCGTCGTTGACATTTCATCCATTTGAATAGACCCATTGTCTTTGATCCAATCTCTGAAAGAGTCACAATTCCTTCCAGAATTCTCACTAGGGTTTTCTTACAGGTACAACTGATGAGTCGTGTGAAAGAGATGATATATGTGAAATGGGGGATGTTTTAACGGGTTTATCGGAGTTAACGGGTTTATCCGACCACTATAAGAAAAAGTCTTTCAGTTCTTCACGCGATGAAGGATCAATCAACATTATATCATCGTGGTGAGAAATGTCTATCTGATTGACTGAAGGTATTGAGGGAACGTTGTTCGATGAGAATGGAAAGGACATTGGTTCGATTGATCTCACCCATAATCGGGTATATTGATTTGAAAAAATGATCCCATCCGATGGTATTCCCCCTTTTTCCTCATTTTCAAGCGATTGCTCCAGAATATACTCCATTTTTGCGATGGAATCCAAATGATCCAGTTACTGTTGATTCTTTTTCAAAAGCCTTCATCTCGCTTGTTGCGATGGTCAGAGATGGGTACACGTTTGATGAGAAGCTCCTTCAAATAGTCAACAGATTGATTTCTTCGATCACCTCGCCTATCGATTCTTCATTCAGCATCGACCATTTGTTGAAGGCGATTGGACAAGGCTCATCCAACCCCTTCCCAGTGTTTCTGGACTCAATCACTGGGGAACGACTATATCTCATCAAGCATTCCATCTATATCTCATCAAGTTTTGATCAGACTTTTACTCTGTCCCTTAATAGTCTTTTCTCAGAGAAGGAAGAATCGATTTTCCATCTCTAACACATCATTCCTATCTTCATCTCACTGTAATTCTCTCTTTTGTCACTATTTTTTGTAGAATAAACTCACTTCTGTTGTTTCAAACAAACTACGTTGATCGAGCCATTGATTGTTTCTTTCAACATCGAGATTCAGTATCAGTGGACTCCTATCAGCTCGATTTGGTTGATCGGATCAACCAGCTTCTCCTCCACTTCGTTCTATCTCGGTTAATCCTTCGTGTCGCGAACTCTCCTCTTCTTCGGCGAAGATGTTTGTGTCGGCGGGAGTGATGTTTGCGATGCGACGAGCGAGGTTGGCGGAAGACGAGTGATGAGTGTCCAAAGCGAGAAGCGAGAAACAAGGTCGAGGATGGAGGGAGGAAGTGGAGATCCTTCAGCTGGGGCAGCTGGTTGTTTGATTGGGGAAGGCTGAGGAAGGCGGATCTTGCCCTTGTTTCGCTTGATTCGCTCCTAAATCGTCGTCGACGAGGGCGATCTTCATTTCAAACATTTCTTTGCTTCGCTGCTTTAGAATCAGCAGTGACCGGACAACATTCATCCCAACACACGACGAGAACTGTGTCATAGCTGTCTTCGCGTCTGGTCGGTAGGAGTCGGCGATGAGCGAGACGGAAGAACACGAGGGGACAGTGCGAGAGGTGCAGCCAAGGCCGACGATACAGTCGACGAGGATGGAGTGGGAGTGGTCTTTGATCCAATCGATGCTGCATTCGCCTTCAGTCTCCACAATTCCTTCTGAAGATTTGTTTTCTTTCTGCGTCTGGCTGTTCAGGAGTGACAGGACGAACGATTGCGACGAGAGAAGAAGGAGCAGTGACGAACGGATGAAATTCGAGATGAGTTGAGTGAGTGTGGGCAGCATCGGTCGCTGTCCATCCTGCGAGTGGAGAGGGTTCACACTCGCCTTCCTGTTCAGCGTGGACATTCTTGTGGAGGGAGAGATCTTTCACTTCGCCAGTCTGAGCAAGTTGGAGACGGTACACCCACAGGACGTCGTAAAGGTGGCTAGCCCTCATTTTGAGGAGGAACACTGACAAATGTCCTGTCAAACATGGATTAGATTCGTGAAATGATGGAAGAACGTCACTTTCCGACGACGGCGAGGTGATTGCGGTTTTTTGTCTTCGCTTTAGCTGTTGAAGCATGTCAGCCAGCGTTGCTGATAAGAAATGATGTAGTCTGTCGATGTTTTCAATCGAGAATACCTCCACCAAGTCGACCAGAAGAAACATCAAGAAAAATGGTACAACTCTGCCTGGTAGGCCAAAAAGCGGCAACAAACCATCCCAATACATTTACATACAAACATTGACTGATGTAGATGAACGTACATGGAAATAGTCGATAAACTGCGAGATAACGAAGATGAGTCCCCTGTTTCTGATTCTCTACTTGAGAAAAAAACAATCAATGGCTCGATCAACGGAGTTTGTTTGAAACGACAGAAGTGAGTTTATTCTACATAAAATGGTGAAAAAAGAGAGAGCTACAGTGAGATGAAGATAAGAATGACATGTTGAGTCTGAATTCGAGTGAATTCTGAAACTGAAAAAAGACTATTAAGGGAAAGAGAAAACCCTTGATCAAAACTTGATGAGATATAGATGGAATGCTTGATGAGATATAGTCGGCCCCCAATCACTGAGCTCCTGGCTTCATCCCATCCACCGATATTCAAGAATACTCTTGGCCTTGTTCGAAAATCTCTCGAACGGAGTTCACTCATTACCTGCCTCTCACTTGTCTCCTCCCGACTCATTCCCACAATTCTTTCAACCCCACATCTGCGAGATCTTTCTGTGATCGATGATCGGTTATTCCTGCACGATCTCCTCACGATCCTCCAAGAAGCCATTCATCTCGGTCACACATACTCTGTTGAAGTTTTCTCCAACTCCTCCGACACTGTCCCTGAATCAGTCCGAGATGTGGTGCTGCACGAATTGTTAATCCCAATCGAACAATCTCTCGTCCAGATCGGTTCAAATTGTCACATTTTTTCGTGGAACAAGGAATTCAGAGAAATATTGCAGTTGCTGTCCAAGATCTTAGATGTGAGGGCAAGATCCGATGATCCGTGACCCTCCTCGGTTTAAGGGTTCTGATCGAATGACCAATTTTCCAAATGACTTGATCGTCACATCTTCATTGTCGTCTATCTTCTATACCAAAATCTTTGGTGTTAATTAGAATTTCGAGACTGTTTGTTTCCGGGATGTCACCATTGTGCCGAGATCAAGGACCTTTATTTGTTTCGACACTTCACAAAGATCCTTTATTCCCATGTTTCTTTGAGAATTCACTAATAGTCTTCACAGCCCCCCCTGCTCTTGAGCGGGGGGCTGTGAAGACGACCAGACATTGTGAAAAAGCGACGGGATAAAGGATCGGAGTGAAGTGTGGATCAACTTGGAAAGATACGACTTCTATACATTTTTCGCACCTCTACCATTTTATTAAACTCAGTTTGATTCAAATTAGGAAAAGTCACTCTACCCATACTCTGATGAGGGTCACGGATCATCGGATTTTACCGATGTGAGTATCCAACACCAACCAACACTGGATTTCATTTGTTCTTCTCAGATCCCAATGATCTTCCAATCACTTCTCACGGAAATGGAAAACGAAGACACACACCGACTCGTTTTATGGAAAATGTTTGAAATTTTCGTCACAAGGAAGGTGAAAGTTGACGATCCTGAAACAAAACGGACGATATTGATGCAGACGCTGGAACGAGAGGGGTTTCGCGATGGACTCGAACAAACACTGCTACAAGAGAAATCAACGAAAAGTGCACAGGTAGTTCTGCTCTACTCATCAACTTTCACGTCATGTTTGGGAGTGAATTCTCATCGACCTCAATAAATCATTTCTGAGCTCTCGACTGAAATTCTCTCGATTATTGCAACAGACATTCTAAAGTGTGAATGGAAACGTGAGCATGCTCACAATAATGATTTGTTGATATTGTAGAAGAGACATTCTCATTTTAACAGTCGAAAAGGGAAAGTCAGAACAATGGGCATGATCTGGAGATACAAGTCATGATAAGTTGTACTGACTCACAACACCACTCCACTCGTTCAAATCTCTGTGGTTTGGATGTTTCCAAACAGAGTATGTCGATATCTGTCTCAGTGATGACGGAAACCCCGTTCGAAACTCTTTTCGCATATCTCTCGTCATCTCAATCATTTCAAGTTAATCCTCCCACCACGGAAACATTCCTGCAGCCATCACTATTTTATCGTTTGTTTTGATGTTTTCCTCACCGACATTCATCTTCAACAGGCCTCATCAATCACGTCACTCCTGAAGAACGATCTCAACTGTTTTCTGCTCTCGGATCAGCTTTTATTCCTCACACTAGCTCGGTCTGTGCTTTCCACATTGATTCACTTTTTCCATGAACCTTTTGCTTCCAGAGTGATCTCTTTTCTCAGTTCCTTTGTCCACATTTGTCTGATGATGATCGGCATTCATTGTTCCATTCATCGGGGCTTGTTGCTTCCTTATTCCGTATTCTGTTGGAAAACCCGTTCAATCTCCCTGTTCTTCGCTTCCTGGACAAGTGTTCCTCGTTCTACCCGATTGTGATGGACGAATCGTTGTCTGACATGTTCATCGATTTTACTGACACTGTTTGTGTTCCTGTCTGGCATGTGGATGACTCATCTCCCGATGACGAGCGAGAAATCCTCACTCTTTCTCTGGCGATTCTTGAGCGCGAATCACTTGTTTGTGCTCTGATTGGTCATTCTTCACGAGTGCTCGACCATCTCTTCACTGCAGTCCCGGACGTATCCAGTCAGATCGTGAGACGGTTCTCTCCAATACTTCATCAGGAGTTTAAATTCTCTCAAATGTTGTTGTTCCTCTCAACCACTCTTCAAATGAATGTGTGACACTTTTCCGCCTTCTTCATCTTTTCAGGACCCGATTGACCGATTTGAGGTGATCGCAAGGACTGCCATCACTTCTCAGCATTCTTCCCGAAAATTCCAAGTTATCTCCCACATTCCTCGGATCCTTCATGGTCTGTGTTCGAAAACCGCTTTTTTCTTGTGAATATTTTCCAGTTCATTCTTTTTCGCATCATTCTTCCCTGTTCTTCCTCTCTTAGCTCATCCTGACCTGATCACCAGATTGCTTGACACAAACCTCCTGATTCAGCTTTTTTCAACTTGTTGCACTTACTATTACCACATCTCCTCTGGCCGTACCACCATTCTCAACACACTCTCCCATTCCCCACCACAACTTGTCACCAAGCTTGACTCAGTCTGTCCAGCAGAGATTCGCAATATTGTCTTGCTCGCACATCGGTTCGAGACCAGCGACATTTCCATCCCAATTCTGTTCCGACTCATCGAGAACCATCCAAATTGTCTCACTTATCTCACTGAGAGGACAGTAACACCAATTGAGAGCAGTATTTTGGAATATGTTTGCAACACACTGCGTGTTCTCTCCGACCATCCAGATCAGCCTCGGTGTCTGTGCTTCGGTCGAGACACGTCTGTTCTGAAAATCATTTTGGGCCAACGTTCGACGGGCATCACTCAAGACCAACAAAAACTAGACGATACCCACAGACTCTACTCACTGATCCCCTTGTTGATTCTGTGCACAGCGAGCTCTGACGACGACCTGTCGACAGAAGCTCTCACCGTCGCCACATCATTCTTCCAACTGCCTGTCTCCCAAACCGTCGCTCTTCTCCACCACACTCCTCCCATCATCTCTCTTCCACCTGACTGGCCATTCGCCCCAGACGAACAAGAAGAAGAGACCAGAATCAGAGCCCTCTCGATGGGTGCCTATTCTGGCGCCCTCATCAACAGAGTTCCCATTCACGCTCAGCTGCTGCCTGACTCCAAATATACTTTCTCTGAAAGTGTGCTCAACTATCTTCTTTGTTGTCTCGTGTTAGCCCTGCGTGCAGCAACTCCTCAGCACAGTCTTCCACAAACAGCGCTCTTCTCGTCACTCATCCAACCCACACAGGAAGAACGAGAAATGTGGAACGATCCCGCACATCCTTCCACACTCTCCCATCTTCAGTCTCTCGTACAGTGTGTTTTCTCCGCAAAAATATCCGTTCTGTTTGGATTCCCGCCTCCGAAGCCATCTTGGAAAGCCGAACTCTCCACAACACTCGCCAACACTCTCCGTCTCATCCAACTTGTCGATCTCACAACGAAAGGGCTCATAATGCAATTTATGTAATCTCAGACTCAACCGTACTGGTCCTGCCCTCCCGACGAACGCGTTCGTCTCTCTCAGATTATTTTGGAGGCGATGACTGTCGATCCATTCGACATTTCGCCAGATCTCGTCACATGGGCACAATGCATCGTTCGTGAACTCCTGAATCCTCCGAGAACAGATGACGAAAAGTGTTTGTCAGATTTTACAGAGTCTCTCCGAAGAAGGATGGGAGAGGCGGAGGGGGACGAGAGATGGCGTGTGTTTGTGCAGCTGTGTGTTGTGTCGGATGACGTGATGGCAGAGACGATGCAGATGCTTGTTTTGGCTGAGACCAATCGCCGCTCCCTCCTCACACTCACCACGACCACTCCACAAGACCTAAATTGGACACCGGAGACATCGAAGGTGATGGAGGAGAGCACACGAAGACTGGTTTGTCTGGCGGCACAGACAGAAGATGAAGAGCTGTTTGAGACAGTCTGGAGATGGTTGGAGAAGACACATCGACTCACTTCGATGGAGGAAACACATCGACCCACTTCGAATCCGTATTGGATTCATCTTGGACCACCGTCAGAGACCGACCCAGAAATGGAAGAGGCGATTTTGAGAGTGTTGGAGAGGATGGTGGAGAGGAGGAGGGAGGGAGTGGGGGATGGAGAAATGGTTGGGGTGGATCAGGGGACGGCAGACGTGGTTGTGGCGTGTCTGCACGTGCTGGGAGTTCAATTGGAGAGAAAGACACTCAACGCCGCACCTTTCCTTCCTGTCCTCGCCTCCCTCGCTCTCACAACCGATTTCGGTGTCCTTTTCCCACTTCTCGACGTGTTCGCGATCATCTCAGAAACAACCGAAGACTCTCCTTCCCCATTCACTCTCTCCACAATCACCATTCCCTTCCTCGCTCCATCCGACGCACATCCTCAACCACGCTCACTCCTCTTCATCTTCTCCTCCATCCTCCTCCAAACAGCAATCAAACTCGCTGATTCAGACTATCTCGACGAATTCAACCGATACCTTTCTGAACAGCCTCCAAACCCACTCACAATTCCTATCGTCAACGAGATCGCCAGACAAGCGAATGATTTGATCGTGCTGTCTCTCGCCCAGCTTCGCCACGACTCTCTCCTCCTCTCTCCGATGACATCTGACAGCTCCAGTCAACCAACACTAAAACAGATTGTTTCTGCCGTCATCTGTCTTGTGTCGTCATTCTTCACTTACTTCTACACTCTCTTGAATCACTTTCTCCCACACGACTTCTCTCGCTTCCTTCTTTTTTCTCTTCGTCAGATGGATGTAGAAGATGAATTATTTCGCTTCGCCTATCAATTTCTACACTCCTTCAACTCTCATCTGACCGACTTCACTGCCAAAAGTCACTCCTGTCAGTTCCTCCAATCAATCTCACTCATCTTCACACGATCCGAACACAGCCTCCGCATTCCATTCAGTTCAATGTCCCATCTCACCAACTTCCCGAATCCTTTTCCCGCCGACCTCCATCCGACCTTTGTTGCGTTCAGAGAGGAGGGACTGGAAGACATGATTGAGAAGACAGACGATTCTGAACTGTGGCGGATGTTGAAGCAGTTTGGAGCGAACTGCCCCGCCGAAGTCTGCTTCACTCCTCACACAGTGCCTCGCCATCTGATGTACATGGAACATGCTGACGAGGAAGAACTCATCCATCGACTGATGGATTTTGAGCGAGAAGAGACGGAAGGATGGTTTGCTGATTTTGATGATGGAGACTGAGAGGAATAGTGTGCGAGAATCATTCCATGTGGAATGGATGGTTCATTACTTGCCAAATGATCATTTTTTCCACATCTTGAATCACCGATTCTCTGAGTCTCGAACAATCCCAATTGAGAGGTCGAATGATGATTTTGCGACAGTGATATGTTGTCTGTCGATATTTTTTATAATTTTCTGGGTGTTGCTTCGAGTTGTCAGAGAAGAAGCAAGAGAGTGGCGTTTTTCGTCTCAACACTCTGAAGACTGTTCGTCGCGAACAATGGGATGATCCTCCTCTCCCTTCAATGGAAAAAGAAACTACAGTTGCTGTAACCCCTACCAAATATGCCTTTTCGAATAACTCCCAAGAATCACGTTCAATTACAGACACATTACTTAAATCAGTCCTGAAGTATCCTTCCAACTCAAGATTGACATTTGAGGAAGAATCCACAATATACAATTCCCTTGTTGCCCTTCTGAAAATGGGGTATCCATTTGACAATGCCCTCCAAGATAGAGCTGTCCAGTTTTTAAAGTACTTCACTCCATATTTTGGCAACAGACAACGCTCGGAGAAATTCGTGACCGACCTCGTTCATTCTTCAGCAGGAGCACCTTCCGGCTTTGTTGAGAGCATTTGTACGCTGTTGGCATCTCCCTTCTCGGCTGTGATTGCCGAAACGATGCAATTACTTTTTATTTCAACAAAAGAAATGTACGCTCCAATTCGATATCTCCTCGTTGCATCTGATCTGATTTCCCGAACCATCACAGCTTTTCAGCCTCAGACACGGCCAATTTCTGGAAATGAAGAGATACACAGCCGTCTTGCGGGAATCATCAACAACGTAATCATCATTGCTGATCCATCGTGGCTCAGATCGCACATGATCACTGGTCCTGTCGACGTTTGGAACCATCTTGAAATGGTCTTTCGGAAAGTCATGATCCCATCGTCCCAATATGTGACGTTTCTGATCTCAAATCGAAACGTCTTCACTGGACACTTGATCGAATCTTTCATGATTCTTCTGGATACATCCATTAAAATCGCGCCTTTTCACCTCTCAACATTGGAGTTTATTCTGGCTTCTCCGATTGTGATGGCATTGTTGAGTTGTCTCATAGTGGTCGGATAAACCCGTTAACTCCGATAAACCCGTTAAAACATCCCCCATTTCACATATATCATCTCTTTCACACGACTCATCAGTTGTACCTGTAAGAAAACCCTAGTGAGAATTCTGGAAGGAATTGTGACTCTTTCAGAGATTGGATCAAAGAGGGTAAGTCTAGAGACAGATCTGATTTTGTATACACACAGATCTAAATTTGGTATACACACAGATCTGCGGTATACACACAGATCTCGTCCTTGGAGCACTTATAATGTTTTAAAATCACAATTTTATGTGAAAAAGAGGAAGGACTATTGATTTAGTGAGAAAATGTGATGGAAAAGTGAAAAATTCAATGATTCGTCAGTCCTGACTGTGAGAACAAAATTATGGTCTCTCCCTTCCTAATTTCTCAACTCTGACTTCATTTCCAATAATACACCCGTCTCAAATGCATCAGACTCCGTCATGCCTCGAATTGCAGATCTTAATGTATTGACCATCTCCTATATACCAATTTTGTTCATCCTGTCATTCATGACGCTCCAGATCTGTTTCTACTCATCATAGATGACTTTTATGAATGTTTTAGGCAATTATCATGCCTACTTAGTCGTGTTGCGCAAATTATTGTGACACAAATCGATTGGTAATCAGATCTCGAATTGCATTGTTGTGATTACATGATCTTCGAGAATATGGAGCCAGTTTGAGGAATCACGTTTGAAGACGACATTAAAGATGGGTGGATGGACAAGGAACTTGGCTGGGCGGACTAAACAACGAAACCTGCTGGCAGTACGAGCGTCAAACAAGATGGGAGCAAATTTCGGACGGACAGAGGAACAACCCCAAATCAACCATTTTAATCCCAATAAAAACAAGGAGACTTCTCTGAGTTGGATGTTCGAAGACTCACCGGCGCATCTGATACATGTCTTCACAAGGAAGGATCCCGAACGAATCTGGCAGGAACTTGAATGAGATTTCAACCAACAATTCCACACTGATACTAATGCTGCTACTCATTAGTCTATGTTGGCTTCGTCCGTTTTTGTTGTTGGTGTGAGTGCAGGAGAAGAAGACAAAGAAACAAGCCTCATCAAAATTGAACTGATGTGAATAAGCGAGGAAAAACCAGCTGCAATTGAAGATGGAATTAAACTGACGTCATTGAACGAAGTTTTCGTCCACGAGACTCAAGAAGAAAAGAAAGTCTCTCAAAAACATCATGATCAAGTCAAGAAGCATTTCTAAGCAATTTGCACTGGTATCAACCTACTTCGTGATTATAAAACCAAACGATGGACTAGTGAACGTCAGATGAACGAAGAAATGTGGCCACTCGTCAAAGCCCTTCAAAACTCACTCGAACAAGAAATGATCACTTACAATCAGCGAGTCAAGGAAACTCGCGATCGCATGCGGGACGAAGAGCAGCAAATGAACAAAAAAAACCGATTCCCTCCAACAAACCAGCGAAGATGAATCATATCGTATGTTTGATGAAGCAGAAAAAGAGATCAAAGAAATCGAGGATTATGAGGACAGGAAACGACGAGAATTGGACAGCGAAAGACTCTCCGAGGAGTAGGCGGAGACAGACAACATTACAGAGCTTCAGAAAGGCCAAGAAGATCTCTTTGAACACGTGATTGAAGAAACCATGAACGAACTCGGTGAAAGAGAGGAAAACAGGCCAAAAGAGGAAGGAGAAAGACAAGAGCAGCAACTCGACGAGAAATGTTTGAAAGAGAAGCAATTGATGAAAGAGAAAGGAGGAACCAACTCCGAGTCTGCCAAAGCACGAATTTTAGAAAGAAAGGGCCTCATGTAGTGTTCGAAGCATCACAGAAACTCGACCACACAAACTAGAAAGAATTCGTCCAGCTGGTCCCGCTTGCTCAGCTGAAAAACGAGAAGAACACGGAAGGCGCTTGAAACCATAGAATGACAGCCATTCTGCGCAAAAGGAGGAGGAGCTCATTGCTCTTCTTCAGAAAGTTCGAGATATTGATGCCAAAGTCACTGAACTTGAAGAAAACAACCAAGAAGTTACCATTCTTCTCCAAGTTCTCGAAGAGTTCGTGACAAGCATGCTCAGCGATCCGTTCCTCACCGACAAGAGAGACAGAGAGCGGAGAAGAAATGAACGAACAGAAGACACAATCTTGGCGATGGAACACGGTGACAAGCAAGGCATCGAGCCGGACACACTTGCTGATTCCAAATCCGACGAAGAATACTTGCTGATGGACCTCGACGAGAGGAACGAACGCAAACACGACTTCCGATTCATCATTCCTCAGAAAGACAAACACAAAGAGACAGGAACACCTGGGGATCCGTTTGGAGGCAATTACGTAGACCCCGACAGCGAGGGAATGGACGATCTGAAGCCGTGTGGGGAGGGATCAGAACTGGACTGGGAGAATTCGTCCATCATCGACGCGAATCCTCTCCCGCTCTTCACGTCACCTGTCAGTCACATTCACCGAAGAGAAGATGATGTGGCTCCGAGCACCGTTCTTGTTACAAGATGAACGAAAGGAGATGTTCACAAAGAAGACAAGACGAGTTCTGCACGAGGAGGGAACACGATTGAACGATGAACAGCAAACCCAACTGATGCTTCAACTCGGAACAACAGCAATTCACGAGAAGAAAGAACACATCATCTCCGCAAGAGACGAAGGCGTCGGGAACATCAAGCAGACAATCAGCACTCGAGTGGCTAAGACCGACGAGAGACTCGAGCGATACTGCAAAGCTGGCGAAGAGCGCGCTTATCAAGCGGCCATCGGCGACTGAGCATCAAGCGATGCTGTCTTGGCTGAGTGCACAGAGACGTTGGAAGAATTGGAGCACCGAATGGAGGAGATGCGAAAGAAGAATATCAAAGCAGAGGTGAAGGAAGAGACAGGCAAGAGCCACATCCTTCGAAACAGGAGAAGAATCACACTCGTTTGTCACGTCGGCCAATCACAGCCCTGCTGCCACAGACAGATCCAACAAAACACTCACCTGAGCAAACAAAACAAGGCACAGCCCTTGAAGAGGAGCCAGAATAGAACCCGATCGTGATCCACAATTTCGTCGAGAAGATCTCCGAAGATGAGTCAGCCAATCTCTCAGAGAGGCTAACTGGAAACATCAACCATTTTCTCTGTGTTCTTTCAGAATATATTACGGGGAAGCCAATCTTTCGAAAGTGGCCGCGATCGACCCTTTGAAACACTTGTTGGATCTGTCTCACCAATCGCTCTCTTTTTTCCTTGAAATTCTTCTTTTTGTCCGTCTGCATCTATTCTACGTCTTTTTCATTCATTAATAACACATTATAAGCCAAAATAGAGACAATAAGGTCAGATCTGTGTGTATACTGCAGATCTGTGCCTATACCGATGGACCGATCTGTGCGTATACAAAATCAGATCTGTCTCTATACTTACCCGATCAAAGACAATGGGTCTATTCAAATGGATGAAATGCCAACGACGACACAGCGCAAGTTATCCTGACCATGAAAAGCTCGACTCGCAACACATGATCCCTCTAGTTCTCGGAAATAGATTTGTTCAACTTCGTTCAAAAAACAACGTTCACTTTTCGCTTTGCATTTCACAATCATTCTTTCATGAAGAACTCTAGTTTTAAAAAAAATGAGGAAATGCATGAATGTGAAGTGGAAGGAGAATTAAGATGAAGAGGGGAGACTGTTTCGTCCCTTTGGAAGGGTTAACGGGTTTATCCGCTCTAACGGGTTTGTCCGGGTACTATCACATTCTCGGAAGGAGATCACAACAACTATAACATCTACCGTACTCTGTTCCATTCGTTCAGAACATGGAAGAAACAAGACCCAGAAGTGGGCCAATCTGGAATTCGGATGCTGGTAGCTCTGATTTGTGAAGGGTTCGAAGATATTCTTGATCAGATGTGGATGTTCGACAAACAGGGCTATATTGGCCAAGCAATGAATTTCAATATGTTCATGCTTTCTTCCCCTCTGGGCGGGAATGTGAGAAAGCAAAGTCCGTACTGATCGGAACTTAAAACTCTGTTTCTGCTCGTTCTTCCTTTATTCATCATTTCATCATAAAATACATTCAAAATTTGTTATATTGTGATTGTCCAATCATTCAACAAGATTATCTGCTTTTTCCTCCTTCCAATCACTCATTGTGTCGCGTGAAGCTGACTATTGTTGAGATGAGATGAGATGTAGCTTAAAACAAGTGGAAGAGTGAAGGATGGATCGTCGAGAATGATTGTTTGGATGGAAGACTTGTGGGAATCTGTGAGGGATTCTGTGACGGCCAATAAAAACAACCATCCATCTTTCACAAAGTCTTCACACCTACTTCGAAGATATTTGAGAGTAACAGTCGCTTGTTTGTCGGCTTTAGAACACAATTGGGTGGTTGGAGAAGAGTCGGAGGGAAGTGAAGCGATGAGATTGTCGATGGTTGAAATGGTTGTGAGAATCTTCGGGAGTGCTTCTTTCACAAAGAGAAGCAATTCTCGAATAATCTCAGAATCAACCTAAAATGACGAGAAATGATGAAAAGAGATAAAACACACTTCGATTGGTGGAGTAACTGACAAAAGTGGAATTGTTAGGATGAACGAAAGTGAGCAGAAGACCAGCGAACGGTAGATGAGAAATGGATCATCTTTCGTGAGTTGGATGAATTTTGGGAGGTGTGAAGGATCGGTTGGGACAGTCGCCTGGAATTTGGAGAAATCAGTTTGAAGTTTCTTTGTCAGAGCAGCCAGGAATGAGAGACCAGAATATTGTTGCAGTGGGGAAGATGATGGGAAGATGGGTGAGGGGAGAAGTGTGAGAGAAGTTGGATCTCGTTGGACGACTTCGTCGAGAGCGATTTGAGAATTGTGGCTGATTCTGAGATGAGGGAAGAGAGAAATCCGAGTCAAAGTGGTGATTGCAGTAGGTGGAGGCGATGATTCTCCAATTTGTTTGAATGTTGAAATGATAAAATCCTTGTGGATGAGAAAAATCGAGTTCACGATTTCAGGTTCAAAACAAAGTGATTCCATGCAGGAACAACACTGAAAATAAATGAAGAAGAAGAACGAAATAAGCACACTGATTCCAATGCTGCGCAGTTTGACCAATCTCGAAATTGGGTGATGAGGAAAGAAGGGATTTCAGATGAAATCGATGATCGAATGAAGGATGGCGATTTCGAATCTGAAAGAAAGCAAGAGAGACATCCATCACATATAGAACAAGAACACAAACAAAGAATATCCAGTAATTTCATCAATTCTGCCTGAGAAGCGTAAATCAACAAAAGAGAAAATGAAAGACCAGAAGTCCAGATGAGTGTGTTCCACAACACAATGGAGACAGATACGGACACCAATCATCAAAACGGTCATCAGATCCACTTTCTTAAATCCATACAAAACATCCAAAACAATCCGCAACAAATCGATGAAGAAAACAAAAATACATACCAGATGCTACTTTCTGAAAGTCTCGGAGTGTGTCACCGACAATTTCTTCATCATCACAATGCAGGACTTCGAGAAGTGATGAGATGCTTGACTGAGAATGAGAGAGATGAATCACGGATGCGACAAACAAGATTACAACTGGGTGGATAGTTCACAGCACCCGGCTTGAGACTTCCATTCAGACGAGACTGCTCAAAGATCATCGATGAATAGTTTGATTGGCTGATGGTGTGAGTTTTCATAAAAATAAAGTATGGGTAAATGACAGAAGAATGCACAGTTTATGACATTTCTCTTTCTAAACATCCCATTCATCCAATTCATACCCATTCTCGATCCTGATAGCAAATTATCAACACAAACTTCTTCGTATCTCTCACCCTTAACACAAATCAAGACTGGACTGTCATGAACAAACTCGAACAACAACGTTTCACCATCATTGGTTTGACATTCTCTTTTCTTATTCCATTCTCAGCACGTGGATGTGCAACCCCAATGTTCGTCCTATTCATCGTTGGGATCCTTTTACTGGCTGCCGCCATCCCCATCTCACTCTGCGTCCATAGGTCTCTCTTGTCAGTCGTCATTCCGGTCTCGCTTCTCATTCTTCTCTATGGGTTGCTATTTGGGGCAATTTATGGTCGTACAACGATCCTCGATGTTGACACGTTCGAAGCAAGTTTTGTGATGACAGTGAAGGATGGATTCATTCGTCGCGTCCTTACGTGTTGTTGTCCATCAGGTCTCCATGGAACAACGACGTACAAGTTCACAGATGTGATGCGCGTTGTGACAATTCCGTCCTGTGGTGAATCACAGCTCCAGATCTATTTCTTAAATGGACACATTTTCAATACAAGCTCAACTTTCAAGACTGCGGAAGCCACACTATTTGAAGGAGTTGTGAACGGATATCTGATGCAGCACGCACCTCACCACTTAGCCCATGTTCACCTTCTGCTTCATGGACAAAGTCGCCCCAATGCGTGTACAACATCTCTCCCTCTGATGGAATACGCTCCTCAGCAGGTGTATACTCAGTCGCAAGATCACTATTCTCAGATATCACACCCACCACCGGTTTTGCTCTCAAAGGCTTCATCGTAACAAAACGATGGCCTTAATGGTCCTAGTCTGACTCCACCCAAGGTATCATTATCTGGTTGCTGTTAGCTATGGACCATCAACTATGTTTCAATCAATTTTTACTTACGTGATTGTTCTTTTCTGGAGCTTTGTCACATGCTTACCGACCTTTTATTCATGTTTTGAGCAACGTTGTTGTGTTTATTGTTTTTTTCAATCCAGGATCATCGGGAATTTACAGAAGTTTGGAGAGAAAATGTTATTATCAAGAGAAAAATCGCGACAAATCTCGTTCGATGGAATGAAGAATGAGGGAGGGCAACTACACGCTTGGAACAGAAATATTAGCAGAGGCGAATTTTCTTGCAGACAACCTCTGGGGGGATTTCATCAAGGATCATTTGGAAGGTCTGGTTGACAATGTTTCCGACCATTTCATCGCACATGTTTTTCAGGAAACCAAGCTTGCTGCAGATTTTGTCCTGAAGGTAAGTCTTGAGAGGCTCCTTCTGGCTGTATCCGGCATCTTCAGCGGCCTTCACGAGCATCTTGCAGATGTCACATTTTCCAAATGTGTCAGCGAACAAATCCTCGTCTTCATAGATGTCATATTCGATTTCTTCATAGAAATAGTCATCCTCCCAGTAGGCTTGGGTGGCAGAGAAGAGGCAGAAAAGAAGCGACAGCATTTTCAGATTTTGTGTTGGATGATCAACAAGACCCATAAATCGCACTTATCTGATAGAATTCATTGAACTGTTGTCCTCTTCCTTCGACTTTCACTCCTCGTTGTGATTCCTGATGATCATTCTCTTAAAGCTCGATTCGTTATCCGAGTCATACGTATAATGGGTTCCAGTGATCGATCAAAACCACAACACCAGAGAATGCTGTCGCTTCTTTTCTGCCTCTTCTCTGCCACCCAAGCCTACTGGGAGGATGACTATTTCTATGAAGAAATCGAATATGACATCTATGAAGACGAGGATTTGTTCGCTGACACATTTGGAAAATGTGACATCTGCAAGATGCTCGTGAAGTCCGCTGAAGAAGCCGGAATCACCCAAAAGGAACCTCTCAAGACTTACCTTCAGGAGAAAATCTGCAGCAAGCTCGGGTTCCTCACTGGAATGTGCAACGAAATGGTCGGAAACATTGTCAACCAGACCTTCCAAATGATCCTTGATGAAATCGCCCCAGAAATTGTCTGCAAAAAAGATCCGTCTCTGCTAATCATTCGGTTCTGAATGAAACCTTAACTTATTTTGATTCGTCGTCACTCCCTTGAGATTTATACCTTGTTTTCGCAAAGAGTTCAAGAGATTAACCAAGAAATGCATTATTTCCGTTGAGAGTGATATATTCCCGTGAAGTATTTCCCTTAATACTCAAAATTCACCAAATTACAGAAAGATCTGTTGAATGGATGACGTTTGTTTCCGGGTCTTTGAGAGTCGTCCCATCTGAAATCAAGTGCTGTGACACTACGGTTGTGATGTGATCTCCACAACAAATGTTCTGGTTGAGCATGGTCTGTCACTCTCTTGGCGCGTGATGACCAAAGTTGTTCCAATTTCTCAGAATGTACTTCAATGTCAGGAAGAATGTTTGAAGGGACGAAAGCTTGTCAGAGCATGACATTAAACACTGATTTCTTGGCACCTTAGGGATAAATAGGACATTTGGAGAGGCTGACTTGATCCGGATGAAGAATGTGAAATTAACGATGTTCTTCAATGGTCAATTGTCAAGTCATTGTTATGAGAGAAGAATTGTATGCAGTGCACAACAGCCCATGTAAATAACTGGAAACTCTCTCGATGGGAAAAGGAGCATCTATGAAAATGGTTGGATCCAATCAGACTCTGATTGAATTGAGTTCTACCTCTCCTACATCATCATTTTTGGAACCAACACTGATTCACACCTGATAGTGTTCCAGAGTTGAGCCGATTAAAGGCAAAAAGAGCGAGTGCGAATCAAGAAGTGAAATGAGCCGAAATCAAGACAACAAAGCAAGATTTACGCTCCGAAGCCATAAAGTGTCCGGCCTTGGCGCTTCAGCGAGTACACAATGTCCATCGCGGTCACTGTCTTCCTGCGGGCGTGCTCGGTGTACGTCACAGCGTCGCGAACAATGCTCTCCAGGAACATCTTCAGAATCACGCGTGTTTCGTCGTAGATCAGATTTGAGATGCGCTTCACTCCACCTCGACGAGCAAGACGGCGAATAGCAGGCTTTGTGATGCCTTGAATGTTTTCGCGGATTTTGTTGTAAGTTGACTTCACGCCAGCCTTTCCGATACCCTTTCCTCCTTTGCCTCCTTTGCCACGTCCAGACATGTTTTGATTGTGAGTGATAAACAAGTGTTAAACAAACAGGATTTCGGACCCTCTTTATGCCCACAATCCTGCCCATAAACATGGCTTTCATTCACCCACAATTTTCCTCTCCGAACTCCCACAATTTTTGAAACTTGTCTTTATTTCTCTGAAAGCGACCAACTGTCATTTCCACAATGAGATTCAACTTGTCCCCAAGAGCAAAACACATCCTCGTGTGTTTATTGTGTTCATTGGATAAACTGATCGAGAAAACGGGTTGATAGTCCCGTGATAAACCCGCTACGGTTGACAAAGCCGCACCGCCGTTGATAAACCCGCCAAACACGGTGTCTCATCTCTTTTGCACGTTATCATTTCCATGGGATTCCATCACATCTCTGAACCTTTTTTGATCAAGAAGAGTGGATTGATTAGGATTGATCTGAGTTTTCATGGGCCTGATTTGAATCAAAAGATAAGTCACGTTCTTGTCTGACACACATGTGATCTATACTGCCACTGAACTGGTCGTTCACACAGATTTCCCGATTCATCAAGGTCACAGCTCTCTGAACAACATTTTTTGAGCCGAACAGTTTGCCGACTTTCAACCATCATCCCTCCTTCCAGGCCGTGATCATATCTCTCTGAACATCACTCATCCACCATTTCCGGAATATTTCTCCTGATTTTTGGCTCATCTCGTCAAGCTGACCTGAAAGCAACCAATTCAATTCCCAACTCATTTATCTTTCCAATCCGAAAAGCTCACATCATAAAAGATGTCTCCAAGAAATGATCTTATCTCTTTAGTGAATATTTGCCAATGGTAACATGGACCTCAAAATATCAGTCACGATCTTGAATCGAACCATCAAAGTGAACGTGGCCAGTCTATGCAGACCTATTTCAACTAGCAATTGAAGTTAGATTATTAAAATCGACCGACCTTCGTTCTCCATTCTGCCATGTGCAGTCAATCGCCATCTCATGGAGTGCTGAGTCAGACACACAAGTCTTCATCCTTCACAATCTCTTGGACATCAAATGGTTCCAAAATAACTTTTGAACCACATTTCATCATCAATTAAAACCATTTTCCTTGTTTTCTTGAAGAAAAAAGAACAAAAGAGGAAAAAGCAGGTGAAAGTGAGAAAGGAGAAGGAATGAAAGATGAAAGAACTGGTGACGGTTTATCCCACTTGAGGGCGGGTTTATCAACCACCTGTGCGGGTTTATCAACCACCTGTGCGGGTTTATCAACACTTGCGGCTTTGTCAGGGGACTATGAATCAACGATGGTTAAAGAGAAAGGGAGATCGAAGCACGAGTTAGTTCCCAAGTGTCGTGATTAATCCTTCGAAGAAGATCAGGTCGTGTCTCTTATCGGCCAACACCACAATGAACGGTCGATCGAAGCACAGTCGTTGGGGAGGTTGTGGACTGCTTGGGCAACCTGGGCTCATCGCGACGAAAGTCACTGCGGCTGCTTCGACTCCGTTCTCTGTCACTTTCAGGACTGTTTTGTGGATCACTTGGCTGAGACACAAAATAGATGGGAGAAGACGGTGAGAAATGAATGGAGAAATGACAAAATGGAATGGAGAAAGAGGACGATGAATCCACACTCGATTTTGACAGGTTCGCGAGAGATTCTGGGAAACTCAGCAGAAGTTGAGAACGCCACTCCCATCCCAAGGGCAGTCAGTGGATCCTTCAGTTCTTCTGAACACTCAACCTCGAATTTTGGGAGATCAAGGTCGATTCTGATGAAGATGGACAAAGACACAACATCAATGAATGAAATAGAGAAAGAGATCAGACCGAGAGGAGGCACATTCTCGAACAATCCCAGAGAATCGTTTAGGTTCGAGATATTTGTCAGCTGCGGAGAGAAGCGCATTCTTTCCAGTTTCTGAAAAGATCACAACAGCATCACATTCAAGTACACGAGAACAAGCACACCGTTCGGAAGAATCAGAACCATCATCGCGTCGCGATGCTTGAAGTCGAGACAAACTGCCGAAATATCAGAATTGCGGCAATAACAAAGAAATTTTGTCATGTTCATCATATCAACTGTCTTCCGCACTCCATCAAACAGCGTGAACTCCGACTTCCTCGTGTTTGATTTCTTGAACTTGTTTCTGAAATCGGGTTTGAAGTGGATGGTGTTCACCAAAACCATCTTGTGATCATGTTCGAGTCGATACACAACTTGTTTGATCAAGCCCTTCGTGTTCGTATTCACCCATGAGTTGATGGCTTTGATAGTTCTGAGCAGAGGGACACGGGAGGGACGGATGAGATGACGAAAAGGAGAGGGAACAGGGAACGATGAGATTGAAAGGAGTGAGAGATCAAACATCGTTGAATAGGGAAATGTGAATATGAACAAGATGGACAAACTCTGGTTTCGAGAAATCCATCGATTTTGCGGTTGCGTCGAACACCGACTCACTCTCCGAAAGAAACCCAGCGTAGACGGGAAACTTGTTCGAAATCCACAACGAGTTCGCCATTGTGAAGAGAGGTGCCCGATTCTCCATTTGTCTTCCAGCTGACAACATCGAATGGAGCAAGTTGATCTGAATCGCAATAAAGCAGACATTCAAAATGTCAAATCTAAAATGCAGACTGGCTCATCACTCGATGCATTTGGAAGACAGAGGGTCTCCTTCATTGAATGCAGCGTGCTTCCCATCGCTCCATTCCCAGCCATCAACAAACACTCGTGGATCGACAGTGGCGAAATGAAAACATTATTCCCTGACGCTCCAAGCAGAGTTGTAAGTTTCTGTCCAAACTTTCCGACACTGGCTGACTGCTCTCTCAGTGAGGCATCGAACTGTCTTTTGTCGAACGCTGGAAACACAAATTCAGGTCCTGGCGGCTTCTCTGTGATGATATTGGACATAGAATCTAGATGAAACGAGATGAGGACGATGACAATGAGATACTTTCCGAGATGATCGCAACAGAGTTGATCGGACCAATGTTTGGTTTTCAGGGTGTGTCATCCGAAATGATTCTGAGCGAATCTCAAAGAATGAAACGGAAGCAGAGGTAAAACTCTAATTCACGGTGAGCCCAACTTCTATCGAGAACGACTCAATTGCTTGTTTCGACGGAACGAACCACCATTTGATGCGGGTGTTGCTACGCGCAGTCCGCGTTATGACTAGAGGCAGTCCGTTTTTTGTGCTAGGGGCAGTCCGTTTTTGCTAGGGGCAGTCTGGACATTGCTAGAGGCAGTCCGTCGTTTTCTGGGTTCTTGTAGGAATTTTTCACTCTTTTATTTGCACTAGGACCACTATTCCACATTTTTGAAGTCAGGAGCAGCGAAATCAAGCAGATTCGTAAATTGATGGCGAGAAAGAGGTCATTTTGTTAGATATGACCGAAAATCAAGTATATGAGATAGAAAGTGTCAATACTATCCGAATCGCACGAACGATGAAGGATGAAACACAAATATTTTGACCTCCAACCACTCTCTCACACATATCTCCACATCATCGTCGTACTTTTCACCCTTTCGGCTGCAATGAACTCTCTTTCCTACATTCTGTTTGCTGTTTAGTTGTTGATCTTGTCAGAAGTGATACGCAACTGCTCCGTGTTTTTGTGGATACCAGAAGGCATGAGGACGAGTGAATGCGGAAGAAAAGAAGACGGAGGGAGAGGAGCGACGCCTGTTGTGTGAGCTCATCTGGCTGGGTCGTTGGAAGAGACAGTCGCGCTGGGATTGAAGACGTCGGATCGGAACGTGATGTGCAGGCTTTTGAGTGGTGGGATCAAAACAGGTAAAACTGGGATCAATTGATCCCAGTCCCCATTTTTTGACTGACATCACTTTCTTAAATAGGAGTTTCGAGATTTTCCTCATTCAATTTCAAACTCGATTTTCCTCATTCTCACAAAGACCTGTCTTTTGCTGATTTTCGAGTCTTTTAACCGAAATCATGATTCTAAAGGAGAATGGTGTTGAGAACAGGAGTTAACAAGAGAAGAAGAGTGAAGAAAAGTCAAGGGAAGTGACCGATTTGTCTTCTCCACACAATTCAAAGTCACATGCACACAGCTCGACGAACTCTTCAATTGGCTTCTGATTCGTCCTATTCTTCTCGTTCCACATTCTTCTCAACTAGTCGATCACACACACAACCGAATCAACAAATCCACTCTCTCCTCTCACAGATCGCCCACACTAACTCCAAACACTTTCTCGTTCTAGCTCTCCATCGCCAGCATCTCCTCACTCGCCAACGGATCGTCCGGAAGCCCCACCTCAGCCAGAAGAACATATGGACTTGCTTTCGAACTCAGCGCAGATTCTGTCATAGATACTTGTTGTGATGCTGCAATATGGAAGAAAGGACCAATTGTAAGCATTGACACTTTTTCCCGCGTTGAGTGCACTAGGCTCGCAAAAACACCGATCATAGCAATTCATCGCTCGCTTGGAAAAATGCTTGAGAGGCGACAGATTTTGGAGCGGCACCGGATCTTCTTGCTTTCAGAAGAGTACCCAGAATACAAACGAGAGACAGGCAGATCGGGGAAGACCATTCTCCACACTCGACTGACCGTTAGGAAATCGCGAGGGATTAGAGGAAAAAGAATATCAGAATAGACTTTAGATGATGCAGAGGAAGACATACTGTTTGCAGCATCAAATTCAAACCGAACAGATGAAGTCCCATCGCATCTTGGGAAGGATGGAAAAAACAATCCCAAAACTGACCTTCCCGAAGTTGAACTACACGATGCCACGGTTGTCCGTCCTCTCTCGACCGCCCCTGCCTTCTCCTCCCAAAACCAACCGCTAATCACAATACTGAGATCTCGATTCGTCACAAACAAAACCGCGCCTCGCCGCCCCCTCGTCCTCCCCGTTCTCCTCACTCACTCCCCACCACTCGCCCACCGACCCCTTCCGCGCTGTGCTCTCGTCACTGTTCGTATTCCTCTGCTCTGCGACGGTTCTGACGGCGTCGATCCAAGCGGCGTTGCACATCCACGAAGTGGGCATCTCTCGGCTCTTCTCACTTTCAATTTTACAAACTCGCACTCCCTATTCGCCATCCCCATCTCCCAGAATCGAGCTCATTCCTTCCGAAGCAGTTCATCCGGTCTAAACCATAAATTTGGGTTTCACTCTCATCTCAATTGTTTTGGATATATCATCAATTTTATGTGCAAATCCAATAATTATTCACTGTTTATTCTTCGGATGACATTCAGAAACTCGGAAATTTACATCATATACGCCATAATTGTGAGTCACAAAAAGACTCATGGTATTGTTCGATCTAATGAACATTTTCATTTCATCTCGGTTTTATATTCAGTTATCATATATTTCAAGAAGGAAAATAGTGAAAAGAAACGAAATGGTATTGCAGAAATGAACTGGGATCAGATCCGACTGGGATCACTGGGATCAAATCAGAAGCCTGGTGATGTGGGGGAGTGCTGTGACTGAAAGTGGGGTGTGTAGGGTTGTGGTGTATTTTGTGTTTTCTTTGATTCTTGAGTTTTTGTGTGGCTCACTCAGATTGTTGGAGAACTGCAGGTCTTAATCGTGGAGACAACGACATGGTTGACAGTGCGCACGCAGCAACGGCTGGTGGACGAGAGGAGGAGTGGAGAGGGTCGGTTGTGGGGTGGTCGTCTTCGGTGAGATGTCTGCTACGTCTGCGGAGAGGAGTCTGCTGTGTGTGCGGAGAGGTACGAGCGGCAGGAGACGCGTTGGAATGGTGCCAACGTGGCTTGTGAGCACTGCTGATGTTTGTGAGTGGGTTCTTCACTCTCGTCTCTTTCATGTTGGTCATCTCCTCTTCTTCTATCTTCACTCATTGTCTCTCTCAAAGCAATCTTAGTCTGCCGCTGCCAATTGTGTCGAGCGGGCGGAAGGTGTGGGGGAGGGAGTGAACAACGAAGAATTTGGGTGATTCTGAGAAGGATCTTGAAAAGTGTGATGGGGTGGATGGCGTCGGCGGTGAAGATGGAAGAGGAGGGTGAGGTCGGGTTACGAGAGGCGGAAGAAGAGAGGGAGGGAGTGAGGGGGAGTGTAGTGTTGGAGGCGCTGATGTCGTCGATGGAGAGGGAGAAGAAAAGGAGAGCATAGGAGACACTAAAAGATCTAGCGAAGAAGAGAAGGAAATGGGGAGAATAAAAGAAAGCGGGAAACTGCAGATTCTCCGAATCCTTCTTCGGTTTGAACTTGCCGGATTGGTGAAGTTGAAGGAAGGCCGCGAGAAGAACGAGGCGGAGAGAGACGAGAGAGAGGAGGATCGAGAACAAAACAAATCATCAAAATCAAGAGAAAAGTGGAGAAATGAAAGATCTTTGCATTTTTTTCACGATTCCCTTCATACATTTCAAGAAAAAGAGTCTGTAGGAAAAATGCTCGCCATGCATTGAAATGGTCAGAATATGGTCCACCATCTCTGCGTCGTATCTTTCTCTTCAATATCAATGTCATTTCGATTTGATTGACCGGAGAATAGACACGTCTCTCACAATTGGACAGATCAAACAAAGGCCCTCATAGACCGCTATCAATTCACTAATATTCATCATTTCACTGAATTTGAATTAAAATATGTATAATTGTGGTTATAGTTAAAAGGAAAGAGTGAAAAATTCCTACAATAACCCAGAAAACGACGGACTGCCTCAAGCATTTCGCGGACTGCCTCTAGCAAAGTCGGACTGCCCCTAGCACAAAAAAACGGACTGCCCCTAGTCAAAACGCGGACTGCGCGTAGCACTACCCATTTGATGCGAACAGACTGATATTCACATGCACAGGCACCAGTAAAAAAATGGAAATAAAGGGGATGAAACAAGAGCAGAGATGGACACAAAGGTCAGAATGACTTGGAAATAGAAGAGGAGAGACCGTCGATTCATATTGGATTCTCACCCATCTTGGAGTTCTTCTTTTCTTCCACTTCCTGTTCCACTTCACAATAGTCACCCACAAGGCGAGACAGAGATTCGCGAGCTTCCACAAAGTCTGTCTCCTCAGCCCCATCATCCAAGAATCGTCCCAAATCCTCCTTCCTCCCGAACTTCTCGTCGAACTTCTCAACAATCCCGGAAATGATCGGGAGAAGGCCAGTGGTGTTGGTGAGCATGCATGCACTCCGTTGCCCTGCATACAAAGGGCTGTCTGGTAATCTCGTTGGATGTCGATAGTTTAGCCCACATTTCATCCCAATTTGATTCCAATCAACAAAAGTCAGCAATTTCTGCGATTTTAACTTGCCATACGCTGCTCCGACAGCTTTTGGGATGAGGTCGCCTCGGACCATGAGAGTGTTTGCGATGACCATGCTGGTTTTGTGATTGATCTTGGCGAGCTTGTTGTTGGGTGTGGGGAAAGAAAGAATTATTTCTTCAACAGAATATTGCAGGCATGTTCGATCGAATGAGCTGAGTTGCATCGTTTGAATTACGACACTCAAAACCATTGGAGAGCAAACAATTGGAAGAGGAGAAAGCGTTGAAACAAATGAGAAACATAAAGCTATAAAAGAAGACCTGTGTGCCACCATCGACAAAAATGGAAGCATTTAAAGGTCTGTATGTGATGTTATCTGATCCTCGAGTGATAGTTCATGCCCAAAGTGTTTGTGATTTCGAATGATTTGGTCACCACATGCAGTTTGAATATTCTGGATTTCTCGTAAAACAGTCGTTGATCAAGTTGATCAAATAATCCTGTCTGTTCCAGTGTCCGCAAATGAATCTTCCCTCTGTTCGCAACTTCAGTTCCATTGCTGTTCCAGATGTGGATACAGTTCGAGATCAACCATAAGATGAGCTGATGATTGTAGTCCTGACTCTCTTCGGAGTGCAAAGATTGGAAGATCATTGGGATGTGAGAGTTACAAATGAAATCAAATGACGGCTGGTGGAAAGCACTGTCCTCTAATACACTGGACAGAAAGTAGAAGGTATCTCGGGATTCGTCGCGCCACGAGAAAAGGTGAGGATTATGGATGATCTTGACGAGATACGTGTCGAGTGGAATCAGCACTTCATGAAGCATCACATCTCGGAGCAATTGAGAGTCAATGGTGGCTTTGGTTGAAGGGTCGAAATAGAAATGAAGCGAGGCGAGAGGAATGCTTTGGTTGAAAATGTTGATCATTTTGCCCAGGATGATTTTGTCAGTAAACGCTGAAATATCCCGAAAATGAGGTGTGGAAAGGATTCTGGGGATGAGTTTGGAGGAGACAAGAGTCATGCGGAATGACAGTGAAGAACAATGATAGCTTTGGTGAATGAAGATTAGAGAATCCCGAACAATCGATGGATGGGACGAGGTCAAGAGCATAGTCGTCCAATCCACAAACACTGCAGCGGGATTTGTGGAGTCTTGTCCGATAATCTTCAACAAATCGTCGAGAACGAATGCGCGATTGAGATTCTTTTCTAGAGAAGATACTAGCATTGAAGCTTTGCGAACAAGCACTTCATTAAACTGGTAGCCATCTCTGACCATTGAAACAAGAGCAATGAAGGCGTGTGCAACAGAATCAATCGTGATTGGATCCTTCGGATTCCAGTTCAGGAATGCAGAGTATTCTGGGTTTACGAAATGATGATGAGGAGAAGAAAGGGATACCGGATGATGAGATCATGGTTGAAGTTTGTAACCCAATGAACAATAGACCCAACCTGAGTATAATGGGAAAACTCGTGATCACTAAGGTCAATTCGGTTAACGCAACTTATCTCGAGATACCTTGTGAAAACCGAATAAACAGCAGAAAAACCGAATAAACCACACTTCACTCGAGTTGTCATCCCATAACATTTTTTTAAGGTTGATCTTGACAAACTTTCGTCGAATTAAGTCATTTCATCGTGTTTCCTCGTTTATATCTTGTCATTAGTGCGAAAAGAAACAAATTATTGAAGAAAAACTCTTATACAAAATTTGATGTCGATCCGGCCCTTATATCGAACTTTTTCCAAAATTCTCACTATAACCGTCGGCGACGCCCCTACGTATTTGAATTGAACTTACCTCATGTAGGTTCTGTGTCATCTCGATGTAAGTCGCTCTTGCTTGGATATTGGTTCCCCTCTCGCTGTCCGCAGACATCATTCATGGAACTTGGGTCGGGTAGGATTTCATGGGCTCGCGCTAATTTGGTCCTCCCCAAGTGTCGAAGTGAATGCCAGTCGCCAGGAAACAGAATGAGGATGCCCAGAATGTGGGCCTAACAGCAAGACGTTGTCTAAAGAATCAGACACAGAAAACAAATCAAATATTTCTAAAAAAACATGAAAAACAAGAATGTGGGAGTTTTTATGATTTATGAAAGTTAATGACACTTCAACGTCGTTTTTAATACATTTTCCAACAAAATAGAGAAAAAGAAAGTGTGTGTTGTGAATTGTGATGAATATTTTAGTCAGAATCAGAATCAGCAAAGACTCCATCGAATCCTGTTGTTCTTGGATCATAATCATTCTCAAAGTCCTCAATCTCGGCTTGATGTTTTCGATAGAGTTGTTTCCTCCGTGGAATTCGTGATTCTTTTCTTGAAGTAGCCGAAAGAGCTCTCTCATGAAAATCGTCTGGAAGTCGGTAATTGTGTCCTTTTTCGAGGTGAATATTGGTGAACCAGCACGCATTTTTGAAGTCTTGCGTGATATGTTTGACGCCAGCAGTGTATTTCCCTCCCATTCGAAGCCACAGCCATTTGAGTCTTCCGAAGAATCTCTCCACTTGAACTCTGTCAGACGCAATTCTTACATTGACTTCATTCTGTTCTTCTTCGTTTGTTCTTTCTTTTTTTCTTCTGTTCGGTCGATTGAATCGAAGAGTTGGAAAATCTCCGAGATATCCCATGTCGCCTTGAATTCCCCATTTTGGGTCGTTGTCTTGTGGATAGAGCTCTTTCTCCTGGTCTGTCTTGTTCAGATATTGTTCGATCGGTTGGAGAGTCTTTTGTAGGAGAGCAACATCGTGGATTGAGCCAGCAACACAATCAGAAACAAAGAGCGCTTTGTAGGGTGGTTTGGCTTCAACACACACTTGAGCCTTCATCGCATAACAATAATGATGACCTTCCCAAAGGACTTTCTTATCTTCAAAATCCTTCAATAGTAGTATATAAGGCGAAACGGGAACCACATTGACATCGACGATACTACTGGAGAAATTGTCAACTTTATTTTTTTATTTAATTTTTTAATCAGTATAAAATGAGTAGAGCATTGCCACCAACTCAACTACTGGAACTGTTAGAACCCGAACTTTTGATTCTGAAATCACCACCAACTCTGAATCGACTTGGAACCACATATCTCACGGCGAGCACTTTCGAATATGTTCACGAAGATAAACCAGATGAGATTTATCGAGTGTACGTAAATTGTTTCGTCAAAGGATCAAGACCACATTTGAATCGTCAAAGATATCTTGCTGCAACGAATGGGTGCACCAAAGAAAAGTTAATTGAATCAATGCAAAGAGAGAATTGTGAACTCATCTCCGAATATACGTATTCTAGTTCACCAGTCACATACCGACATGAACAGGCATGGGATTCGATCAGACCGATCTCACCATTTTTCGATCTCACCTCATGATTTCTTTCAATTCGCATCTTAAAGCTTTTCAAAACACACTTTTATCTCAAATTTCTTTATCAAAAGTGAAATGATGAATCATTAAGTGAAGTCAAAAGAAGCCCATTGAAGCTGTTGGATCCTCTTGATCGGAGTTTGAACCACAAATTCAAAGTGGATAAACGCGAGTTAAGACTATGAAAGACTCATCTGACACTTTTTTGTTGGAAATGAGTTCAGCTGGATGGAGTGACGGACTTTTTCAAGGTTGGAACAGTGAAAGACGCATCATAAAACCGTTTTGGCGACAATAAGAGAGAAGGGAAGTCAATAGAGGTGAAGTGGTATCATTTTTGACATGAAATATACAAAAATCAGAGAGAAAAAACAATAAAAATTGGAGAAATAGATACGCTTAAATAGGAGACTGATCTCACCCAAAAATCTCATCGTGAGATCAAAAGATCTCACGATAAGCCGAAAAGTACTCACGCCTCCCAACCCTGGACATGAAGGAATTGAGTGGAAAGTTGTGCCAGCAAAGTGGATGAAAGGATTTCGAGCTCATGATTGTAAACGAAATCGATACACTCAATCATTTGTTGAAAACGAATTGAGAAAGGAAAACTGTGAACTCGTTGGACCATACACAAAAGTTCTTGAACCATTCAAATATCGTTGCTTAGACACAGGAACTGTTCATTTTGTTCGCTTGGACAATTGGTTATATTTTGGAGATCGACCTCACTTACGTAAACATCATCAGAGATCATAAAAGTGACGAAATCAAAATAGTTCTTTACAAGAGATTAAAACGTTGAAAAATATATTTTTCTTTTTTTTATTTTGTACTAAATGAATGCAACTGAGTTGTACAACCAAAGACGTCGAACGAATGCAAAGCAAGCGTTGATCGAGTCGATGAAAAAGGAGAATTGTGAACTCGTTTCTGATTACATTCACGGGTCAACACCGGTGACGTATGTTCAAGAAGGTGTGTCATTTTTTAATTTCAATTAAAGAAAAAATAAAAAATGAGTCGACAAAAATACAATTCACAAATGATTGAGAAAATGATTGATCACACACTGTCGACAGCCAATGGGAATTCGTCAGTGATTGACTCACTACAGACAGAAGTAGAAACGAATCAGAAAGAGGTTGACACACTTAAGAAAACAACCGAAGCACATAAGACCGCAATATCGTCTATTCAGAAAGTAGTGAACACAAATGGATCGATCAGTTGTTCAGCCGGTCTTACAACACCAGAAATTGGAGGATTGATCAATGTGAATGGAGCGAAGTGGAACATATCAGAAGGATCACTTCCGAAGTATCCTGGAACATATCCGGCATCAACATTTAAGTCTGGCATATCAATATCACAATCGATTGCAGAAACATCAGGAATTCAGTTCAATGGTGATGGAATTATTATGTGGTCACCGTGCGACTCACCAGCTTTGTATTCCTACGATGAGGACACAGGTTCAGGAGTGTTTTCAATATCCACAACAGGAAGTTTTTCTCAACTGTCAGACAGAAGAGTGAAAAGAAATATTGAACCATATCCCGATGTTCTTGAACAACTGAATAAAGTGGAAATTGTTCGCTACCAATTCAACACATTCGACTCGAAGATCAACAAAGTAACAAAGCAGATTGAAAATGAGACAGATGAAGAACACTTGAAGAACTTCAAAGAGAAATGTGAATGCTTGAAGAAGGAAAGTGAGAAGAAACACATTGGTGTGATTGCACAACAGATCCAAGCAATATTCCCAGAAGTCGTGAATGATTCCAATCCAGACTGTCTTCAAGTTGATTATGCAGAACTCTCTTGCTTCTGTATCAAAGCCATTCAGGAATTATCCTCTATCGTCGGACAACAACAGACAGTCATAAATGAACTCATTCAACAATATAATTCACTGATTAGTATTCCAACATGAGATCAACCAGAAATTCATAGTACTCTTTGGTTATTTTTCCATTGATTGTCTCTGTTGTTTCCATCTCGATTGACTCACCAGAACTGTCTTTGAACCAGATCTTCACTATTGATTGTCGAGTGCTTAGTTCCCACTTCTTTCGCTTCGCAATCTGTTCGTTACAGAAAGCAACAAATGAATCATTGAATGCATCAGTCTGGATCCAATCACCGTGGATAGTGATGTGCTGTGGAATATCTTTTGAAATGACTGTCGATGCATCACTAATCTCTTCTTTCACGTGAATAAGTTTGCAGTCGAGAAAGTGAACGTATTTTTGATTTCTGGAATTTGAAAAATCAGGAGGGAGTTGAGCAGTGTGAGAATTTTGAATTGAGAAATATCGTTTGACCATCTTGGTTTTCTACAAAAATAAAATCCACAATTTAATAACCTCTCTTCACTTCTTCATATGCTTCTTGGAGTCGACGATCAATGACATATCGCACTCGTGGTTATCCATTTTCAATCCAGAACAACCAGTATGTAGCTTGATGTAGTGCTAGAATTGGTGGAGGAGGACCTTCCGGAGTTGATGTGAAATATGGATCGAGTTCTCCCTGATTGATTGGTGTTCCTCTGTAGACAATGTTTACTGATTCTGCTGTTGATATTCCTTCTTCACCACCAGCAATTTCACTTCGATCTGTTGGAACCATAAATGTGAAACAAGTAGCATCTGTTCCTGGTTTTGTTCTCTTGTAATTCCTTTCTCTTAAGTCAAACACTCGAGTTGAACAAATTGAATTCTCAAACTCTTCCGGTGCGGAACAACCAATGAAATCACCGTTCACCATCATCATTTGATAGAACTCTGGTGAGATTGTTGACATTGGGAAATTCGGGAAGTTGGATCCAAGCATTTCGAATTGACCAACATAGTGAGGATTTCTAAACACTGTGCATTCATTTGGTCTTTCAGGGAATACGCACATAAGATTCATGAGATTGTTGAGTTTGATACTGATGCTTGATCTCACCCCCATTGCATTCGCTTTTGTTTGGAATGATTGTGTGTCAATTCTTTCAGCTTTCAGAACATAAAGAGTCTTCGAATATGTGTTGAAGAGGGATTGCTTCGTTGCATCAGTGATTTGATATCCATAGCAAATTGTTGAGACTTTATCAACTGATGAAGAAAGAACAGTGCAAGTGAATTCTTCGGCTACAACCTCTGCGACTCTACTGGCAGGTGGATTATAACTCCAATTCTTGCTAAATTTCAGTACTGGATTTCCTATCTGAGTAAATTCCTGTGTTAAGGGAGAAAAGTCCACCTCAGACATCGAGATCATGTTGGTTTGATCCGTAAGAGAAGTTAAGTCTTTATCTGGATTCAATTCACGGGAACCTTCAGTTGTTTTTCGAATGACAGTTGAAGGTAGAATTGGACAATACACTCGTGAATCAGTTGTCAAGTGAAATCTCAAACGTAAATTACCAAAGATTGAATTTGGATATTGATCAAATGTACTCAATGGAAGTAGATTCACAAATGGAATCACTAAAGGAATTGTCGAAGTGAGCGTTTTTTTGGATTCATTGATGGGAACATAGTAGAATCCGCACACACTCTGATCCATTCTCTGAACATTTTCCCAAAGACTATAGCAGTGTTTCATGTTGTTTTTCTCTTCATACGATTTGAATGTGTGATACAGAAATGATTCGTGAACATGATTATTCTGAAGTGAATTGTCAATAATGTTTCCATGACTGTCGACGAGTCTCATGTCTCGAATTGCATCTGAGGATGATTTGTATCCGACGAATCTTCCAGATAGTCCGACGTAGTTTCCTCCTTCACCAGTCCGATATGAATATGGAAAAGAAATCGTGAGATCTATTCGCAAATGACTCTTCATAAATTCAGTAACATCATGACCATCATAACACAGTGGAACTTCAATCTCGTCTCCAATTCTGCATGGCATAGGAGGATTTGTTGGATGCACTTCTTGAATCGAATACACATGAGGTTCTGAATCCCATTGTTTCGGCATATATGATTGCACTTCGATTTGCTCAATTAATGTCGATGTTGGTTTTGATTGATTAGATCTGAAACTTCTCATTTATAGAAAAATAAAAAAATACAATATCAATATTTTCTTTTACTGTTTTGTCTCTACATGATTCCCAAATCTTTGTGTAACGCTTTCAATGTGTGATTTGGATAGTACTCCACTTTTGGTTCACCATTGTTGTATCGTAATACCCACCATGTGGTTGCAGTAGTTGCTAATATTGGTGCTGGAGGATGAGTAAATGTTGTCATATCTCCTCCACTTTCACTTGGATTGTAAACATTGTAGTAAGTGTCAATGTTGCCTTGATATATTGGTTGAGATCTCAAAGTTACTGGAACATTCTGACCTCTGGAACTGATGGAATCATTACAGTTCGTTGGACATCCACTTCTCTGTGTTGAGAAGCATAGAAGGAAGTCAGTATTGTCATGAATCGGTCGTACTCTTGTCATAGTTTCATTGGGATATATTTCATCACCAGTGAGTTTATCTTCGACAAGAGAATCCGTGAATGATCGCTCCAAATCATCTGGAACCGTAAGGTACGAATCGAGATTGAGAGTCGATGATGCGAACTGATAGAAGCGAGCTCCAATTGTTGTGGTCGGTTGTTCTGGATAATATCTGTTTTGTAGATTCACTTGGATATTCTTCTGCATTGGATTGTGGAAACAAGTGACTTCATTGTCGTAGTGACGGAAGAGGAGCATGATATCTTTGGCATTAACGAGAACCATTTGCTGAGTACAATCAATTCCTGTTGCCGTTGGTGTCTTCTGAAATGGATAGAATGAGATCTTCTCTGCTGGAATTGTTCCTGGACGATTCTGATACATCTGCTTCAGATTCTCTTTTGCGATATTTTTCATATTGTATCCAGAACTCATGCAGTACACATCATCAATTTGAAAATCCATTATGTTTAGAGAAATGTACTGATTCGCAAATTCAGGTTCTGTTGTCACGGCATTGGCTGTTGAGCAAACTATGTCTTTTGTAACTGTTGGTTGAAGAAATGATTGACCAATTTGAACAAAGTTCTTGGTGCATGAGGTGACAAGATTATTCAGAAAATAGGGACGATGTTGAAGACAATTATAGTCTGGACAAAACCCGATACTTTGATAAAACCCGATACTGTTTCGGTGTTGATCTAGACACATCATTTATTTTTTGGCTTCTTTCTCCCGTTTTACGAAATATATTGGATTCAAAATAGGTCATAACTGGAGAATACTTGAAAATGAAGTGAATCAAATATATTACGTGCAAAATTGATACTTGCCTGCGATCGATTCAGGATTCTTGTTCATCATCATCACGCACCATCTCACGCCGATTGATCCTTCTCCGAGGTTCGGGACACGCTCCCTCACTTTCAGATCGGGAGTGGCTTCGACGTCGACGTGGAGTTGTTCGTCCCCTCAGGATACTTGATTGAGAATCGCGAGAATTACGATCGCGACGAACTGCAAAATCCGTGATGAGTGTCTGTTTCCGTCCAGGTAATTTTACAGTGTCGTGAAAAGTTGTCAACAGTGATCCGTGATTTGTTACGACATCATCGGGAGGTAGAAACGAACTTGGTTTCATGTTGAGGTTGGTTCGAGTGCGAAATTCTTCAAGAAAGGTAATATCAATTTGAGGACAAAAACTTTTCAGATTCTGCACAGCCGCTTCGAGCGAAATTGGATAACAGCCACATCGATTAAATGAGGCCAAAATCGAAGAAGATTTGAACGCTTCTCTCAGAGCGTCTGGAAGTGCCTTCGCGAGATTCGTGCGATATTCGACTATGCTCGACGTCGATGGAGGAACGAATAATCTTTTGAGTTGTTGCTTCAGATTCGAGAAAACAAACTGATCACACACCTGAAGAATGTGCGAGGTGTGAGATGGGTAGAGGAGTATGTGGATGTGGTTTTGTTGACAGAGAGAAATGATTTCCGGATTTCGCCTTGTAAGATGCCCATCCATCAGTAGGAGTGCATTCCGATTGGTCTTATGGATTTGTTGCCGAAATGCGACGATTTCTGGAATGATGTGATTTGACATAATTTCGATGTATGTTTTCGTATTCATCCATACTGACTCGTTGTATTCGACATGAATGTGCTGTTGTGGAAATTTTTCGAATTCTTTTACGGGAAGCTTGGATGGCCATAGGAAAATGGGATCAAGATGGATTCCAGTGGAATTGACCGTTCCAACGAGTGTCGCATTTTGTACGCGAGAAGCGGAAGGAATTGGAGGACATTGTTCGCCAGCAAAGTAAACGACCAGAGAAGAATTGTCCTCTCCGATCCGGAGAGATGATTCGTCCAAGTTGAATATCAAGTCTTCGTGGATGTTTTCCGATCGCACAGTACTCTCCAGAAGTTCATACCAACCGACAATGTTAGCAAGAGTGGATGCTTTCAATCTGTCTGGGTCTAAATATCCGGGTTTCATAGAGTCGAGGAGAGAATGACGTTTTAGGAATGCGTTGACATTCCACATACTCAATGACGGGTGATCAGGATTGAATCTAGGACTCTTTGAATAGATGATATTCATCTAAAAACGGAAAAAAAGTGAAAAAAATAAAACTTCTTGGAGGATCTCCGCTTTTTTCATCGGTTTTTTCTCAGCGATCTTGGTCAGAATTTTATCATACAACTCATTTTCGTCTTGAGTTGTCAAAAGTGTCGGTCTTCCATCTTTTCC
Organism: Blattamonas nauphoetae; assembly: GCA_033064195.1. NCBI lineage: Eukaryota > Preaxostyla > Oxymonadida > Blattamonas > Blattamonas nauphoetae. Next base: position 38,848 of record JARBJD010000066.1, on the reverse strand, counting down.
TGGTGGACGATTTTCTTTTTCCGCTCTCCTTCCTCTCTTTAGTGCCGCTTCGCTGCAGACTCCGGCTTGGACGACAGTATCAAGCGTCACGTTCTGTTCTGCGTAAATCTTTAATCCTCTTTCCACGCGAGATGGAAGTGATCTGATGTCACTTCCACTCATGAGATGTGAAACATCTCGTGGTGAAAGTGGAGGCGAGATCGGGCTGTCCTTTTCCATTGTTGTGGGTCTGATCACATTTCACTTCATCAACATTCACAATTACCAGTTCTGGTTTTCAAATGATGATCGTTTATTCCTCATTCTTCAACTTGAAAACAAAAAGATGAAATGATGAAAAGTGATTGTGGAGGAAATGTCATCAACAAAAAAATGATGGACACCAGCGGTACCACGGATGGTATCGGGTTAAATCAAAGTATCGGGTTTTGTCCTGACTATAAGTATTGCTGCTTGAATAGTTGGTGCTGCTGCAGTTCCAGTGACGAGTGATGATAGTGTATTTTTCAAAGTAAGTTCAGGATTCACTGGACAACAAACAAAAGCATCCTCATTGATGTACACACTCAATTTCAGATCTCCAAAGAGAGAACGTGGATAGTCAGTCATTCCTGAGAAAATGAGAAGATCTTCAAGATTAATTGACACTCGAATTGGCACATCAATACTGTCACAAAATTTTCCTGTTCCAGACGTTGTAGTGAAATCCTATAGTGGAATGTACACCCCGGCAACAGATTCATCGTGTGTCCAAGCATTTTGCCAAGGTGTATGTGAGTGTTTTCGGTTCTCCAATTGACTCTTCGGTTTGATCATGTTGTAGATGTGAGACTCCATTGATACATCATTTGTTGTTGTGCTGATGATTCTCTGATTGTTGTGAAGAACAGTAAGACTACGAAAGATTGATGCCGAATGTTTGAGTCCAACGAAGATGAATATCCTTTCATTCATGTACGAGCCAATTTTACCTGCAGTTTGTTTCCAGTTGTTGACTTTCAATGTAGCTGTCATTGTGAACGTTATGAATGAATCATCGATTTGACAAATGTCCTGATTACCAGTCAATGGAATGATTATCTCTTGTCCCTTATAGAAGCGTGAATTCTCTGATGGTTTCAATTCTTGAATAGAAGTACTGTGTGCTCCATCGTTCAGAAGGTAATTTATGTGATGCTCAGACATGAGTTGCTGTTGGATTTGACCAATATCATCTCTTGTGTACTTGATTGATCCAGTGGTATTTCCAGTCAGTGATGATGCTCCTGTTCTTTTGTTTGTCAGATGTGTAATGTGTGAATTCATTTTATCAAAAATAAAAAAACAATAATGCTTCTTTCTGTTTCAGTTTCTTCTTCTTTGCTTTCGGCTTCAGCTTTTCTTCCAATCTCAGTATTTCACCTCTGAGCTTATTCGCAACTGCTGTGTTTCCTTCATTGATTGCTTGCTCATATTGTGCCATCTTTTCTGCATGGATTTGTTGATCCGATTTAACATCTGGTATCATTTCCACACCTGTCTGTGCAATCTTAGAAATGACTGGTCCAACGAAGGGAATGAGATTCAAAAATGGAGCTCCAATTCTGAGAATGGTTTTTCCGACTGCTGCTAATTTTGATAACCAACCTGGTGCCATTTATGTAAAAATAACAATGTTAATATTGGAGTTATAATCCTTTGAATTGAATTTTTGAATTCGACGACTGAGGGATGTCATCATTGGAGTATCGTCCATTTCGTGGAGGATCGTAGTCAATCATTTGTCTCGCCTCTGCAAGGCTTCGAACCCGACTGGGGTCGAGTCTCGCCAGAGGCATCGAACCCTCCTGAGGGGAGAGTGGCTTTTGTGACTGATTCATTGCTATACTTTGCTGATAGGAGTCCATCATTCCTCCTAATCCTTGAAGAATTCCTCCTGCTGTTTGTCCAAATTTACTGTTGGTTTGTGACAGCAATCCACCTCCGACTTGAAGTAATGAGGGTGCTAATGGTTTGATGAATTGAAAGAATTGTTTGCCGATATTTTTGAGTTTGTTGAAACTTCCCGGTGCCATTTTAGTAAAAATAAAAAATCTAATTCGTTTATTAATCTAACGGGGGTTTGCCTTCGTCAATGAAATGCCATAGTTGAGAATGGTGTTGTAAGCTTCATTGCAAGCAATACTCATGTCTTTACCACCAACAAGGATCTTGAAAATTGTTCGAAAGATTGGGAGTTTATTGAGACATAGGCACTTGTCAGACAGGTCATCCAGTTCGATCACCACATCATTGATCCCAGTGAGTGTAGCAATCAGTGCACATAAATCACTTTGGTTTGTGATCAGTTTCTTCGAAGGTTCAATGAGATTATTCAGTAGTTTCTTTTCACAAGCGAAACCATTCTTGTAGACGAGCAGTAGTTGATCTTTGAATGCTGAAATATTTGACGTGTATTCCCGCAGTGGTATTGAACGGTTCTGGATCGGTGCTGATGGATAAACATCCAATTGTGGTGGATCATATTTATCTCGTTCATTCGTGACCACAGGTTCAGAGCACACTCTTTCCATCTCCATCTTTGACCCTCTATTATCTACTCCAGATTTGCTTCGATCTTCAATGATGACATTGTTGGTGATTGACGTTGGAACGGAAGAAGAACTTGTGTGTTTTGTAAATTGACAACTTAGAATTGGTTGCATCACTTTCTATAAAAATAAAAAACGATTATTTATGTTTTAGTTCACCGCTTACTCCCATGGTCTTGACCAAATGTGCGTATTGAGCGTATTCAGGCATGTATTCATTTTGGTATTTACAGATGTCTTCAGTTCTTGTTTGATATGCTTCACGCGTCAGTTGATTCACAAGTGTTGAGATGGTAGCAAAAATGATGAATATTCAATCATTACTTCTCGAAAACAAGGAATAAAGCAAGAAAATGTGGCTTCACGAGAGAAAGACACGAGTGGAAAGTGAAAAGGCCAAACATAAAGTCAGGCCTACTTCAGATGATGTGAATATCAGAATAAAACAACATATCGGGTCTTGCAGCAGTCGAATCGCCATGCAACGCAGTTCAATTGTCAACTTTGCTCTGTGTTTCATCATCTCATCATCTTAGTCCAACACATAACCATATGCAGTCGCCTCCGCATCTTCTTTGTCCGCCTCCGCATCTTCTTTGTCCGCCTCCGCATCTTCTCTGTCCGCCTCCGCATCTTCTCTGCCCGCCTCCGCATCTTCTTTGTCCGCCTCCGCATCTTCTTTGTCCGCCTCCGCATCTTCTTTGTCCGCCTCCGCATCTTCTTTTTCCGCCTCCGCATCTTCTCTGCCCGCCTCCGCATCTTCTTTGTCCGCCTCCGCATCTTCTTTGTCCGCCTCCGCATCTTCTTTGTCCGCCTCCGCATCTTCTCTGTCCGCCTCCGCATCTTCTCTGCCCGCCTCCGCATCTTCTTTGTCCGCCTCCGCATCTTCTCTGCCCGCCTCCGCATCTTCTTTGTCCGCCTCCGCATCTTCTCTGCCCGCCTCCGCATCTTCTTTGTCCGCCTCCGCATCTTCTTTGTCCGCCTCCGCATCTTCTTTGTCCGCCTCCGCATCTTCTCTGTCCGCCTCCGCATCTTCTCTGCCCGCCTCCGCATCTTCTTTTTCCGCCTCCTCATCAAGTTTTCATCTCTTTGAACTCGTCGTGACTGTCCAGTCCGCCTGATCCGCCACTGCTGTCCCTATTTAGCGAGGACTCAATGTCTTTATCGTCGGCCGATGAAGTGGTTGTTCGGAAAGGAGCGTTGGTGTTAGTGAGGACGACGATATTGGTGTTGTTGAAATGGATTTCGGTGGATATGGTTGGGATTGATGTGGCGAGTGCAGTTAAGGAATTGCCTCTTTTGGGTGGAAGGGAGGTTGTGGAGGGTGAGAAGATCTGAAATGTGGCGATGTTGTTTCTGTTCGGAATGAGTTTGAGGGTCGGTGTGGTGACATGTGGCGATTGACCGAAAGATGGCGAGGGGACGGTCATTTCGGGAGATTGGAAAGACAGTTGACCATTGTTAAGAATGAGTGGAGCGGGATGGCTTCGCGTTGAGGGGCGTGATGATCGAGTTCATGAAGTATGTCTGGCGGGGTGAGAAACCAGGCGAGTCGCGAGACGATGAGAATAAAATCTGCCGACTCGATTCACGGGAAGAATAACGAGGAAAGGCAGGCGATTGGAATTCAGATGAATGAATGGAGGAGGGACGTGAGAGCGACTGAGAGAGAAATATTGGGGTGTGTGTGATGGACATAGTGAAGTTGTGTGAGGAGATATGAGATTTGAGTACGGCAAGCGATGAATGAGGTGAGAGGTGAGGTGAGAGAGTGGAAGTCAGGATATTTGTGGTTTGAGTCGACTCGACCGATTAGTTTGACTGTCTCCCTTTCTCTTTCGGATGTGGATTGGGCTGGTGGATAGAAGGAGGTCGATCCACACAGACATGTTGCCGTTCCACTCTGACTCTTTCACTGTAAGGCACACTTCTTTCTCCCATATCTTCCGCTCGTTGTCGTTTGTGTTGATTGTGTGCGAGCGACGTTTCTTTGCAACCTGCGACTCGTCCCGAAACACCACATGAGGTACTTCTTCGTTTTGTTCTTCAGGAACCATGATCAGCGTGGAAGTGTCCTCCAAAGGCTCGACTTGTCGGAATGACTTTGGAACGATGTTCGTGTCGGGTGGTGTGCGGTTTATGACGTTCAGGCTGATGAAATAACCAGTGCTTTAGTTGTGAGAGGAGATGAAGATGGGTTTCCCGCCATTCATTCCAGCGGGGAAGTGACCTTGGTCGTGATTGTTGGGCGAGAGGGTGGGATCTTGGGGAGAGGCTGCATTGCCAATAATCTTCATTGAAAGAGCAGTTTTGATCGAAGCTGAAAAGTAAAACTTGAAATTGGTATGTACAGCCTTTGTTTAAGGTGAAGGAGGCCTTTGAGATGTGAGTTTGATTCCTGAGTGGATTGTGGGATGCAATTGCTATGTTTTATCGTGAATTGAAAAGGATGAGTATCTTTTGGTTGTTCTTCCGAGCTACGAGCGTAGTAACATCTTCTGCTTGCGTCCACCAGCGAGTTGCACATTCGACTGAAGATCAGTTGTTGATTCCGTTTATTTTGTTGTTCCAGTGTTGGCGTTGTTCCGAGGGTAGTATCCAACGATGTTTGTGCATTGGTGGAATGTTCATCATCATCATTAGAGCCAGAAACGAATGACCATGAATCAGAATCTGCTGCGGTGACTTGGGGTGAGAATGTAGGTATTTCCACATGAGAAAACTTCATCACCACTAAAGAACGATGTAAAAAATCCTGTGCGCGATGCATCACTTCAATCGCAGAAGAAAACTCTGGAGAAGATGGAGTTTGAAATCCGATGAGTTTTTGGAGGGCTTTTGCGAAGAGATATTGTTCTGTACTGAAGATAATGTTGAAAATGCTGGATCGGGATCGTTGAGTTGTGCAAACTAGTTGGTTCGATCTTTCTCTGCAGACAGTTTCTCACTGTGTGAGGAGGGCGGGTATGACTGTTGAACCAAAAATCACGTATCCCGCAAGTGGCACAATGCTAAAAAGGATACATAGCAAATCTGGCAGGTCACTGACAATGGTCAACTTCCCATCGGCTTGGCAATTTTGTTGAGATCAACGGATCAGAGATGAGGTTGTCTGAATGCATTCAGAATGATGTTTAATCGGATCGGATATCATGTTCAACAGAGTTCTGGTTGAAGTCGAGATAAATCTCAGACTTAACGCGATTGAATAGCTGCGAACGATTGATGTTGTCTGAACGGGAAATCTTTGGAGGGAGACTTTGTCAGAATCTAAAAAAGACGTGATTTGATACAAATTGTGGATGATGGAGAATGAAAGTGTTCATGCTTTATTTGAGTTGATTGACATTGAGATATAGTCAGATGTTGATTAATGAGTTGATAGCAAATATTCTTCCATTTTAAAATGTGGTATCGAGTAGAAAACTTACCATTTCGAATCGTAGTGGAATAAACCATCGGTTTCCGTGACTTTTCGAAAGGTCATCTCGATCGCTCCTGTCTTTTTTTTGAGACGAAAAGACCTGAGAATGGTATACAACGGGAGAATGGATCTTCTCATGTGATTCCTGATAAATCACAATACTGTTTCTTCAATTTTTGACTCATTCATGGACGGTCACCAATTCTCGCGCAAATTATGGAGACTTTTTGGAAAGGCCTGAACATAGTCTTCAAGCCATTGATCCCACATCCGTGCTGCAACTTTCGATTGAATGGAATTGAAAACCATATTGTCCAATATATTGTTGCTGACATCTGCAGGTTGTTCTCGACTTGCACGATAAACCTTCAACGTCTCATTCATGAATTCACCAACAGCTTTCTTCATGATTGCATATGGTTGTTTTGATCGTTGTTCTTGCATTTCTGAGTAGCTAATGTCGTGATATGTTGATGGTACTTCATATGTACCAGTTTTGAGAAAATTCTGATGGACAGCTTTGATTTTTCTTCCGTTATCTTGACGAAATTGTGAATATGATGTCTGACGACGTGAATCTGGTGTTGGATTCATTGAATAGTAAGTCTCGATGACAGGTCGACTGTGATATGGTGCAAGCATGAAACCATTGGCGGCGATCAGATCTTTTGTGTCTTTGTCGTAGACCATCACATCAGGAACTTTAATATATTTTTCCATTTTCACTTCCCAATTGTGTCCAGTTCGTTCAATATATTCCAATGCTGATGGAACACTACTGAGTGCAGAATTGAATTTGGTGCGAATGTCATCATCAGCATAAATTTGTTTCATCGCATCTCTGGTTGCCTGTTCATGTCTCATTTTCGGTCTCTTCGCCTGTGCTTTTCTTTGTGGTGGATTGAACTTTATCTTTTCAGTCATGTTGTTTTCATACAAAAGAAAAAAATGAAAACTACATTTTAAATGCAGATAAATCACAAATGAAAAGATCAACCTCGGCAAAACCTTTGGTTTCGCGGAGGGTGGAACCCTCTTCTCTTACAGCATATGTGAATGCAAAACTGAGTGAAGCATCTAGTAGGAATGTTTCTCATGAAGTCCAATCACACATACATCCAGACCTAAATTTCAATCGCAACAGTGTGAATGTCCTCGTTGGAAACAGAGGAAGTGGAAAGACATTCAATGCTCTTCGAGAGGTTGCCAAGTTACAGAATGTTCAGGATAGGAATGAACTATTCCATTTGTTTGTCTTCGTCACTGATAAGAACATTGATCCAACATTCGATAAGTTCAAGCCAATATTGAACGTTCCTTACGTCAAAGTGAAATACGATGATGCTCTTCCATTTCTGTTGGAACTCTCTGAATCAAAAGCTGCTTTTGAAGAGATTATTGACAATCAGTGGCAGAATAAAATTACTGATGAATGCAGAGAGAATCTCTTTGACTCACTTTACATTGATGATTTCTCAGTAAAGAATCTCCAAACGATTATCCTCCTCGATGACTGTCGCAGAATCCTTGGTGAACGAAGGACATCCAAAAATAGAATGACAATGATGGACTTGTTACTGGAGAATCGACAACCGAAATTCACTTTCTTTCTGACAATGCATGAGCTGTTCAGTTTGTCAGCAGATATGAAGTCAAACATTGATTCGATGTGGATCTTTGGAGGCTTCAACAAAGAACGAATCAGTCGAGTCTATCCGCAGTTGAACTCCCCAATTGACATTCGACAATTCTGGAATGTCTATCAACGATTACAAAAATGTGAAGCAATCATTCTTCGATACAACACTGATGGAGTTGCACTGACTGAGATCAACAGAGATGGTTTAATCAGAAGGGTCAGTGAAGTCTTGGACGAGAGTATGAATGATCTCGTCAAGACTTCGAAGCCTCATGCTGAGAGAATCTGTCAACGTTCGAATTGATTCTTCGATGTCTGATAATCTCTGATCAATCGAGGATTCCGCTATACTTTCATTGTTGACTTTCCTCAGTGCTATCTCACCTCTTATTTTTGTTATTCTGTATCCATCAATTTGGATCATACGATTTAGTTTTTGAGTCGTCAATTCATTCAATTCCTTTCTATTCTTTTCCAAATATCTCTGAAAGTCATGAATGTTTGTGAACTCTTTCTGTTCAGGATCAAAAGGTTCTAATATTTTCAATGATGTCATTTCACTGAAATAAAAACTTCTGAATTACACCAAATTAAATTCGTCAATGAACTCTGGTGACAAATCGTCGATGGAAGCAGCATGGTATTTTGTGTGTTGAATAGGAACGTACACCACATTCGACAAACTGGTGAGTCCATTCAGAAATGATGCTACTACATTACCGTGTTTGTACTCAATGAATTGTCCCACGAATTGAAACTGTCTTCGCTTCTTCTGAAACTTGGCAGCAGTTTTGTTCAAATCTAGGTGAATCAACAGAATGTTTCCTGGTTTGTATCGCCAAAGCATCTGTGTTGTCTGTTGTCTTTGGATGGTCTTCAATTGTTCTTCGCAACGGGAGATGTACAGTGCTTCGATTTCACGATTGTTTTGTGCTTGCTGTGGAGTGAACTTGTTCCAGTACGCTCGATGTGGAGTCACGTTGTAATAGTTTACCATCTGATTCATCAGCGAATGATTGGCCATCTGTGTCGCATTATCTTGGAATCCATCTCTGATTGTTCTAATTACTCGATCGACAATTCGATTATGATTTGTGAATGGTGAGCTTGTGAAGTACGTACTGACTTTCTGTTGCTTGAAATACACTGATGCTTCATTACTTGTCCAAGCAGATTCTCCATCACCACGAATGTTATTGACTTTGACTCCACGATGATGAATGAGATCATTGATTGCAGTCTTGACTTTGCTCCATGATTTATCCAGAACTGGAAACACAACAAGGTATTTGGTGTTGATATTGATGGCAAAGAGGTATATCTGCAACACTGTTTTCGACGTTGGTGATTGAATGAAAACGAGATCAATTTCCCATGATCCTGACTTCGGTGAGAAGTATGGTCGGTCACAATTCTGTGGTATTTTTCTGTCTGAGGTTTGGTGTGGATCACCAGTAATTGCTTTCGACATGAACTGCATCTTTGATCGAAATGGATATGATATTTTTTCAACCGGTCTTGTCTCGCCAGAGGCTTCGAACCCGCCCAGGGGGCGAGTTGCCATTGGCAATCCATTGGCAATATTTGCTCGTTGTTTTTCCCGTAAGTTCATTGTTTGTTTTGGATTTGCTAGAGTCCATCGGTGAACATATTCATCGTACCAATCTTGAAATGATCGTCCACCATACGGGATTTGTTTAGGATGAGCAATAATGAAATCAGTATCATCACTATCAACAGCTCTGGGTATGTGTGATAAAATAAACAAGTCACGATTCATCTTCATCGAATCGACAATCTGTGTTGTAATGAATTGTTCCATTCGTTGCTGATTGTCCATGATTGAATTCTCAGCTTTGATTTGTTCATCTTCTGAATTGTCTTTTTGTTGATGATCAAACATTCCTTTCATCACTTCCAATTTATCGAGGACTTGGCGAGTGGTTAATTCCGATCGTGTCACCTCTGATGGATTCATTGACACAATGTCAGGCACCTGTGAAATCGTCAGAACTATATCTTCATTGAACCTTCTCTCCCTTGCTGGAAAATCATGATGTGATTGTCTCGCCTCTGCGAGGCTTCGATCCCGACTGGGGTCGAGTTTCAAACGTCTCTTCTTCCCAGCTCTGATTGATGATGAAAGTGTGGAATCGAGACTTGCCTCTGCGAGGCGTCGATCCCGACTGGAATCGACTGACATTTGCTTGGGACTCGTTGTTGGTATTGCCGGTTGCCCAAAATGTCTTTGATTGACTACATTATAGTATTGTCGATAAGCTTGGTATGCTCGTTCAGCTGTATATTCGTCAATTCTTGTTCTGAGAAATTGCTTTACGAATTGAACAATCACTTTCGTCGCATCTGAAAGATATAAATCAGTCGGTAATTCTGCCAACAACCAATCATTGAAATAAGTTTGATCATTTGCAACCCATTTTCCGTGTGAATCAGAGATGTGATAGCCGGGTAAAATTTGTGTTGGATCATTTATGATATTCGTAATTTTAATTTGCGAATGAGTTGTATATTGAAGTAATCTATTCACGAATGCATTGATCTGCTGTGTGTTCATTTATTCAAAAATAAAGTTTGTGTTTATTTGAAACAAAGAACGCTGTTCTTTGTCTGAGCCCCTTAGGGGCATATTTTGTAATCCACTGCTTTCAGTCCATGAATGAATGGAGGACATGATTCATTTTCAAGTACGATTGCCTTCAGATGAATTCCACTGAGACTGAGTTTCTGTTGTTGTATTTTGGCTATCTCAAATCCATTGCTGTCCTCATCGCTCACGACTCTTCTCGTCTGGAACGCATCATTCTGATGCTTGAACCGTTTTACGGTGAAGTTCAGTGTTGTAGTCACAGTTTTCTCTCCGTTCAGACACTTCACATAATCGTCACTCGTGATGTTTGTTTTCTTCAGAGATACTCCTTTGATCTTGCATTTCTCATCGAGAGAGTAACACTTGGGTGCAAGACAGATCATCTGTTCACCTTCCTTTTCAATTGCTAATCCCAACAACTTCTTCTCATCATCAACTCCTTTTCAGGATTGGGAAACCATTCATATTTGTGAGCATCATAGAATTCCTTGTCAGCAATCACATGTTCAAATTGTTGATGAATTCCAGCATTTGGATTCCCTGAGATTGCCCAGTACGCAGAGTCAGTGTCTCCCTCACAGAAGTGAATCTTGTTCATGTCTAGGCATTTGTACATGAAGTTGTAGATGAAATTCAGATACCAGAACTTGGCATTGTCGAGTGTGAATACTGCTTCTTGCAGACATGTTTTGCATGATGCTTTCTCTCTATCTTCAATCACGATGTGGTTGTCCTCATTGATCTCTCTTGTCGCTACAAATCCTTTCATCATCTGTTTCAAGTATGTTCTCTTCTCATTGCAGATTGTGATTGAGTTGTATTTCTCAGTGTTCATTCCATCGTATCCGTAACTTCCATTCAAGTTTGTCTTACAGAATTGTTCCTTTCCCTTGTTTCCCACCTTCATTGCTTCTATTCTGTCATTCATAAATGAGGTCACAAATGGTTCAAATCCAGCATGTCTCGAAAAGATCATCACACTCTTGATTTCGTCGACGATGAAGTGACAGTAGTCGATGAGGAACCACAGATAGTATGTCGAAAAGAACATAAACTGATCGTGTGTGCTCAAGAGTTGGGTCAGCTTTCTTTGTTTGTCATCAGTCTTCAATCCATGTTTCTTCATCAACGAATAGGTCTTCTCTCCAATGTTCTCTTCTGTCGTATTGACAGTGATGTTTCTGAAGATTGGTGGGAAGTTAATGAAATCATTTATGTACTTTACATCAATGTGTCCTTTCAGTTCTGCAACGAACAATGTCTTCTGATTCTTGTCTTCGATGATCTCACGACATTCTTTATCTCCTGTTGCGGTGAATAAACATCTTCCTGGCATGTACATTCTGTGATTAGTAGAAGGATTGTTCTTGTTCTTGTTTGATGAGAAAGCACTTGGATAAAGTGAATTGAAATCAACACCACAAACGTGAGTCATGATGTGTTCAGTATCGGTTGATTTGACAACACCATCTTCAAATGAGAAGTGATTGATTGGTGTCACGTCTTTGATATTCTGTCGATGCTGAACATTCGACAATCCACCAGTCACTGCCGCTCTCAGATTGTGATAGGTCTGCTCATGTGTCAGTGTCATTGGTAATGATTTCCAGATGCAATACTTCTTCAGTTGAATTCTCAATCGTGTGAGATGTTCATCATGGTCTGACTTGTAGGTGTTGCAGTAATCACAACAAATCTTTACGTTCTCTTTTGAATGTCCTTTCGAATTGTCGATTCTATCCAACGTTGGTCGAACTGCTTGTGAGAAACTGCTTCTGCAAATATAACAACATTTTTCACATTCATTTACGAACCATTCGTAGTCTGCTTCAGTGACATTTTTATCAGTATTGCGATGAGCTTTCATGTCTTGATACATGTATCCTTCAACTTTGTATTTCCAGTATTGTTTGGTGATTTTGATTGGTCCAGATTCGTCACATTCATTATAGTCTTCATCAATATCAAAGTCCTTGTACGCACAAGCATATTTGATTGCAGAAGCATTGGCTGACAATGAGAGATTGTGCAGCATGTCCACTTTGTATTGGAAGTTCAGATCAATCAGATTGTCTAGTGGTGCAATCATGCATTCGACGTCTCTGATGTTGTAGAACTTGAGATATTCCCAACGGTTCTTGAATCCTTGCTTCTTCCAATCATCAAGGTACATTTGGTATTCAGTGTCGGACATTTCACTGTTGTTCAGACTCGAATAGAATTCATATTTGGAGAATTGTTCTTGTTTGCTTAGTACTGTATCGTAGTCTGATGAATCAAAAGATTCGTAAGCAAAGAATGATTTCTGGAGTGTGGTGTTTCCTCCAAAGGCTTTTACTGCATTATCCAATGTCATTGGTCCTGTGTACGACATCATATCAATGAACCGAAGTACCTGTTGTGTTTTCTCGTGTCTGATCAGGACTTGTTTGTACTTTGTTGTTGATCCAAGGAAGCTTACCACTTTCCAATCCTTGTCAACGAGATCTCGAAAGATGAGATTGATGTCGAATCTGGAACTGTTGAATCCAAAAATACTGACTTCATTTTGTGAGGGAATTTCAGGGTCTTCATATTGGTTGTTCTCTCGAACAGTTTCTGCATATTTGAAGAGTTCTCTGATCCACTGCTTCACAAAGTCCTTTCCATCTCGAAGATCAAAGTAGATTGATTCAACGCCTGACTTTGTTTTGATTGCTGATGCAACAGAGAGAGGTTTCAAATGTGAGATCAATTGAGTGTTGTCATCAGAGAATAAATTGTCAAGAATGAGATCTTCCATCGTTTCGAAATCGTAAGTGATGTAGTACTGCGTTGGTTTGAATTCGTCTTGTCTTTTGTGTGCCATCAGAAATTCATGGGTCCTATTGTTGAGAATATGTGGAACATATGGTCTTGGTGTTTTATCAAGGGAGATATTCTTCACATGTTTTCCATCAACTTCTTTGCATTCTTTGAGATGCTTCTCATAGTCTCTCGAGAAGTGTGAATCCTTCACTTGGAATCATCTTGACTGACAAAATGGACAGAGTTTATATCCAGTGATTTTCTCAGGATCAACAATGTACATCACGTGAACAAGCGTTGCTGTGAGAGGAATCATCAAGATTGGAAGAACTCTTGCATCATCATTCTCGTTGATGTACGATTGACTGATGAAGTACCGTTTCTTATCTTCATCATATTCATAAATGTGAACTGTGATGTTGAATACATGCATCGCTTTCTCCATATCACATGCGATGTCAAACCCAGGATAATTTCGTAAATGCTCCGTTAATTGATGTGGTCGAAGGTGTGAAAGATTCGTAAATTCAGCAAACAGTTTGTACGCTTCTGTGTTTCTCATATTGATTGATATCTTCTTACCAGGAATTTCAGGAAGTGTGAGGAACGATATCGATTGAAAGAAACAAATGTTGAACTCAGAATCGATGTACCGAATGTTTCTCGTTTAGATGTGTTCACAAAGGATAGCATTCGCTTTCCCTGCCACTGGAAATCGATAGATTGCAACCAGAATGGAATGGAATGCAATAAACATTGTCTTTGTGTCCATCAATGTCCTCTCTTGTGATTCTTTGATGAGATTGATTGCATATTTGGAGTATTCATTAATGTCTGGCTCATTCCTGATCACCGTCGGAAAACTCTTTGATGAATTCTCGAGTTCTGGTCTGAAATCGTTGTACAATGTCTCATCACCATCTTTTCTTTCAACGATCTTTCCAAAATCGATGCTGATCTTGAAAGGATGATCCTTCTCTTTGTCGAACACCGCTTTGATGAAGGTTGTGATTTCCTCAACGTTTTTCAAATGATTGTGAAAATACAACTGACAAGGTTTTCCACTATCTTCAACCTTCTCGACATCATTCTTTTTGAACTTCTTTCGTGCCTTCAATAAATAAGAATCAAATGCAGTTTTGGTTCGTGGTGCCGCAAGCAAAATGCATTCATTGAATCCTTCATATTGCTTCACTTTTCTGTTTTCCATTTGTTCATTCTTCTTCTGAATTATCAGTAGATTCTTCATCCAATGATCCACCAATTTCTCCTCAATCGATCAGTTTCCGTGTGATTTTGAACACTTCCCTTTTCAATTCAGTTTTATTAATTCTCGGATGTGCTTTCATGTCCATTATGATGACATTGTGATCCTCTGTCGACATATCTCGTCTGTTTTTCACTTCTTTCAGAAATACTTGAAGAGTGTTGAAATTGAGATTAACTGTTGGATATGGAAACTCAACATCTCGGTGTCGTAGCATTGAAAGGAGAAACGAATAATGATGTTGATTATTTGGACTATTTGGATTGTATGTTCGACCATCATCAAATACAAAAACAGTATTTGGATACATTTCTTGAAGTGCTTGAATGTTTTGCTTAACCACCCGAATGGTTCTTGACATTTACTACAAATTAAAAAAGAAAAAAATAAAAAAAGTTAAGCCATTATTTTCGATTTCTCAAAGGTGGTTTATTTTTGGCTTTTAACCATGAATCGAGTCTGATTTTGTAAACTTTATCATCTCCAATCACCCGATATGTGAACGGTATGAGCACTTGATTGTACTCACCAACGAGCTCACAGTTGTATTTCCTCAGTTCGTTTTCAACAAACGATTGTGTGTAGTGTCGACGTTGTGACATGTGAGGTCGATTCCCTTGATTCCACAACTTCGGTTTTATCCTCCATTCAACGCCTTCGAAAACATAAATGACCGGTTTTGACCCGTGACTGTAATCAGAAACGAGTTCACAATTCTCTTTTTTCATCGACTCGATCAACGCTTGCTTTGCATTCGTTCGACGTCTTTGGTTGTACAACTCAGTTGCATTCATTTAGTACAAAATAAAAAAATGAAAAATATATTTTTCAACATTTTCATTCTCTTATGTAGACTCATCTTTCTTGAGAGACTGACGATCGTCCAAATATTTCTTCACTTTGCATGCAAGTGTTGTATTCAGTTCTTTCGATAATCTGTGAACCGCAAGAGTTTCAAAGAAGCACATATTATCAAATTTCAAGATTCCATTTTCATCACCGAATTGAACTGGTTGACCTTTGTCATATCCAATAAAGAGGACAAAATTAACATTATAAAATTCAAACCAGATCAATTTGGCAATGTGACACACAATGTCATTCCTCACATTCTTATTCAGAATTCCTTTCGTAAATGTTGTGAATTGTTGATCAGGAATAGATTCCCAATCCACTGGTTCTGCTTTCTGTTTCGTGATGTCTTCAAGAAGAGTATCATATTTGGTTGTCCCAAGCTTTAGTTCAATATTTCTCTCATCACAAAATCGAATGATATCAAGTGCAATGAGATGTTGAAGTTCCATGACTTCAATGCATCTGTAGACATACAGTGCATATTCATCAAGATGAAAATTGAAACCATTCATGAGATTCAATAGTTTCGTCAATTTATTCATTCCAGTGAGGCCAATCAAAACCAGCTTGTCATGATTGTGTTTCAGT
The DNA here is from genome assembly GCA_033064195.1 of Blattamonas nauphoetae. Classification (NCBI taxonomy): domain Eukaryota; phylum Preaxostyla; order Oxymonadida; genus Blattamonas; species Blattamonas nauphoetae. The sequence goes on along the minus strand of JARBJD010000066.1, from coordinate 23,110 downwards.
CGTGGGAAAACGTCTGAAATGAATTTCGGAACTTTATCAGTTGAATGAGGAGGTTTACAACCAAGTTTGATCAATTCACTTTGCAATTCCTTCCAGAGTGTATCACGATTCTGGAATGGATTTGCATGAATATTGAGTCGAAGTAGTGCTCCAGCAATTTGTTCTTTAGGTTGATTCTTGAATGAGTTGCTCGTCATTTTAGATAGAATTCAAAAGTTGGAAAAAAATAAAATGAGACCGTTTTGAGATTCAACAAATTTTGCCGAAAAGATGAACGAAATCGTGAAAATTTGAATCAAATTTAACACTTCACACAGTTGTCCTTCGATGTTGTTTATCGATGATTCCTTCATCAAAACAACCATAAAGGACTGCAAAAAACCATTTAGGAGCGTATAAGATTCTGAGACCAAAAATAATTACTTTCGCCTTCTATACTACTTGGGTCTTGCCAAATTGAGGTAAGGTTAGATCGTCAGTGTTTTACGAATTGAAATTTGGAGTTGGGCGAGGCGGTACCAAATTTTATTTTTCTTAGTTTGACCAATATATATTTTTCAAGCCCCATGTTACGGGTTTATGAAAAGTTCGGTTTATTGAAACATCTATAATATGAGCAGAAATCTGTTGAAAAGAAGTGATAATATCAACTTTTTCAGATGTTATTTTTTTCTCAAAAAACAGTTTTGGGAAGGAACTCGAGTGAAATGGGTCAATTCGGTTGTGAACGTGTGCAACTCGGTTTTCAAGAGTTATCTCGAGTTATCCATGAATTACTCGAGTGTCCACAGTCTTACTCAATTGTTTCATTTTTCTCGAGATTACCCATAAAACTCGGGTTGGGTCTAATGAAGGAAGTCACGACAGACTGATCCCAACCACAAGAAATGTGTTTTATGTGTTTCGATTCTTTTTAACACATTCACAATCCAATTCACTTTCATGACCATTCGTTTTCAAAATGGACTTTCAAATCAGGTATGAATGTCTTCACATTTCGTTGGTTTCGCCAAGTCCAACTCAACGATGAAGAATTGTTAGTGATGCTCTAGAAAAGAGTGGAATGGAGTGTTCACCTTCACCAGATGTTCAGTAAGGAGAATTGCAAACACTGATGCGATTGAGGCGTCGAGGATATTGGCTGCTGCGGACAGGCACGCGTTCAAAGTCCAGTTCGGCCAAAGAAGTCAACCCCGATGTTGTGGCATCCACGCACCGTGTTTCGGAATGCCCCAACCGAACCAGACAGCTGCACCCCAATTCAAGTCCCAGAGAGTCGTTTCAAAGGAATCGGCACTTTCCATTTTCACGACGTCACTTTCACCATACTAACGCAATACAAATCCGGAGAAACTGCGGTAATCCACAAAGATGAGCCTGTAGCTGGAGAAATGGGGAACATAATGTGATGTAAACGGGTGAGCAGGCGAGATCATGTCGATGAGTTGGAGAGAGCGAGCGAGAGTGATATAACATGTTTTGAGATCAGAATCCGAGGGGATTGGAGACAGAGGTAGATCTTAAATCAATCTCTGTTCGCCATAGTCTCATCGAGGATGGCCATGGAATCGTTGCATCGGAGAGATCGAGTCTTGAATTTGGCCTTCAGCAAACAGTTACAGAGGCAGACGAGAGTTCATTCCCAAAATATGAAGACCCACGAATGAGTGGATCCTCAAAGTCCTCCATTTGCCGATTATTTGTCGTGAACCAGTGTTTGATCGAGGTTATGTCTGAACCCTTCCTGTTCCAGTGTCTGCAACAATATTGTCCTCCTGAGCCAAGATTTGCCAGCATTGAACTTCCAGTCGGTGATACGTTCGGACATGAGCCTGAAGACGTGGTCGTTGACGCTTCCGTCTTCCACATTTGATAGCAGTGACTGGAAGACCATTGGGATGCAAGAAAAACGAATAAAAAACAATGTTGGTTTGTGCAATGCACGTGTCTCATAGATATTGGACAGCAGCTGCAATGTGGTTTGGTATTCATCATTCCATGAGATGAGACGATGATAGCGACTGATCTGGACCAGAGATGGTTCCAGTGGGATCAACACTTCATGTAACACCATATCTCGGATTGATTGTCGGTCTGAATAGTGTGGGAGAAGATGATTGCAGTAAATAAAAAAAACTGAATAAAAGGCGGATGATCTGAAGATATCAATTCGAAAATAGCAGAACACACCTCAACCAAATCGTGGGTGGCTGTGGGATGGCCAGAATGTGGGGCACATCCCATTTCGACGAGTAAAAACGAGACATGTTTTGAGATGGTCCAAAAATCGAGATTGGGAAAGATAATCTGGTCACAATGTGCCGTTCAGGGATACGAGGAATTGTTTGGAGAGAGGACGGTTGACGACGTGACAATCAAAGACAGTCGGGTTGAGAACGACCAACTCAAATGAGCAAACCATTTCTGGACGATTGGAGGCCATCTCAGAATCTGTTCGTCTGCATCAGCAATCAGATCATTCAGAACATCCGATGAGAGTCCACAAAAAAGGGTGTGGAGTCATTCGAGAGAAGCGGCTTGGATGCGTCATTTGAGAGTCAACCTGTCACAGCCTCGTCACATTCGATCCCAGAGATTTCGAAATTGTGTGAGACATATAAACAACGGAGCGACCGTGATCTCCGTCCCTGTCGTGCTTCAGCGTCTGTTCGAGTGTGTCTTCGAAGCCTTCCGAAAACAGTGCTTGGATGATCCGTCTCGCAGTTTGGGCCACTTCTGGGCCTTCGTTCTTCCATTCTTTCAGCGAATGGTTGATGTCCATGAGAGGACTCCAGAGAACAAGATCATTTTCGATGAAAGAGAGAGAACTTGAAAATCCCATCACAATCGGTGATGCGACAACAAACTCCAATGTTGGACGATGAAATAGACTGATTTGAATGAGAATGTGCAATAAATGCATGTAGGTGATTGCCAAGCCTCCATTGAAGTTGTGTCGATTTACGATCAGAAATGTCACAAATTGAGACGATGGGAGCGCAACCTTCCGAAGGATCATTTCACGAAGGCTGAATGTGTCCGCTGCATCAGTGATGCCAAGGCCACTGAGAGATGATGCAGATGCGAGGTCGACACAATATGTGATAATTGTGATCAAATGTCTGATGATCTCTTCATTTCCTGAAAATTGCAGTGTGTGAGGCTGGAGAGTCGTCAGAACTTTGGCGATGAGATCTGATTCAGTGATGTGCAGGCTTCTGATTTGATCCCAGTGATCCCAGTCGGATCTGATCCCACTAAATACCTACAATACCATTTCGTTTCTTTCATTTCAAAAAAGTCTTCTTATATATGATATTTGAATGGAAAAAAAAGTAAAAAGGAAAATGGTCACTTCATAGATCATGAAAATGCAAACTTTGGGTGCTGCTGTTTCAGTTTGTTCTACAACAATAATTATTAAAACAAGTCGATAATGCGTTATTATGTCTTCTTTGATGGTTTTTTCTCACTGACTAAAGTCAATGAAGGGAATACATCGAAAAAAGAAGTGTTGGTGATTGTGATCGTGCGTGTTTTTGGGAAATAAGAGCTGTCTGAAATATTGAAGAGCATTATGTGAAAACAAGAAGTGAATTGAACATGATTAATGAAGTGATAATGAGAAAATCTCAAAGGAAAAGAGTTGAAATTTGATCTCAGTCCAAATTTAGGCACTGACATCAATTGATCCCAGTTTTACCTATTTTGATGGGACTACTCAGATGCCTGGTGATGTGACATCGAATTGGTGTGGTTGAAAAGAAAAGTGTTTCTCGAACGAACGACAACGCTGCCTCAACTACAGTCGAGTGGGGAGATGATAGAAGAGTTACAATGCTCTCCACAAAGCCGTCTGGAGATCCGGCTGAAGAGGGAACGAGTTCAGTGATGAGTTTCGATGTATATTCACGGTCGCACCATGGTTCGAGGATCTTCAAGAATCGGACAGCTCTGTCTTGAAGTTCGATGTCGAACGGGTATTCCACTTTCACAAGGGCAACAAGCGAGCGGTAAATGGTTGATTTGTTCTCAAATGTCAATGACGAGTTGATGGTTAAATCCAGGAATGGTTCTTGCAAAGTGGTCACAGTTGAATGGGAGTCCTGCGAGAAAGTTGACGAGGCATCGAAAGATGTTGTCGAACGAGATGGCGCGTTTCCCATGGAATAGCGAGACAGATCATCCCATTGGACATCGCCCAGCGTTTAGCATCGAACCAGTAGCACGATGCACGAATTACTCGAAACAGTTCAATCAAGATGAAGAGAAGAATGACATGAATCATCATTGGCAACGAATCTGTTCCTGTCTGGCTTGTTGCACTCTCGTCGAGAATATCTCAGCGGATGTCCGCACATCCAGTCTGTTCACCTTCCGACAGCAAACAACGAAGAATGTGAAGCCAATATTTTCGAATCGTGAACGGTGGAGAGTTGAGAGTGTGTTTGACGGATAAAAAGTGAGTCGACGATTCCTGTTCGAGGCGAAGAAACGAGAAGTGCATCATTACTCCGAAAATGGCAGCTTCAAACAATTGGGCGCGAGTGGGACTGTGTTCAAGAACGATCCAGTCCAGTCCATTGAAATGGAGTTCGTGTTCAGAAAAGCGAGAAATTGAGGAAGGAGGACAGAATAAGGGCAAGGTAATCCAACCATGATTAATCGAAGTCAGGTTCAATATCAGAAAATGACAACAGTGCAACTCTAGACTTGTCTGGTTGGGTTGGAAGTGACGAACGACAAATCGACTACATGAACGAATGTGCGCATTTGTCGACAAGGCCCAATTAACGCTGCGACATGGGATGGGAGAATAGGAGAAAAAATGGATGAATGGAAGACAGGGAAAGGAGGATGACGGAAAATGAACAAATCACAGCAATCGCTGATGGCACTGACACAAGAAGCACAAAAACGATGAACATACCTCAAACAGATAGTGATCGGCCTTGAAATGGTGGGAATGTGGGGTGCATCCCACTTCGACGAGAAAAACGAGATGTTATTCTGAGATGCTCCAAAAGTCGAGATTGGGAAAGATAATCAGGTCACAATGCATCGTTCAGGGACGCCAGAAATAGTTTGGAGAGATGATGGTCGACGACGTGACAGTCAAAGACAGCTGCGTTGAGAACGACGAACCCAAAACAGCGAACCATTTCTTGACGATTGGAGGCCATCCCAGAATCTGTTCGTCTGCATCAGCAATCAGATCATTCAGAACATCCGATGAGAGTCCACAGAAATGAGTTGGAGTCATTCGAGAAGGTTGATTGGGACTGTCATTTGAGAAGCAATCACTGCGGCCTTTTCACATTCGATCCCAACACTTTCGAGATTGAGTGACAATATTCAACCATGTCGTTGCCATCATAACTTTCCCTTTCGTTCATCGTCATCTGTTCGAGCGTGTCTTCGAAGCCTTCCGAAAAAAGAGCTTGCAAGATCCGTTTCCCAGATTGTGCCGCTTCTGCTTCGTATATCTTCCATTCTCTGAGTGAGTCGGTGAAGAGACTGATGATCACCCGGAGATCGTAGTCATCTTCAACGATCGAAAGACAACTGTCCCAATAATTTTGAAAGAATCCATCCGTTTCACTGGTCTTTCTATCAAATTCTGTCTATTCTTGTTCCAGGAACAGATTAAAGTCCTCAATCTCCACGGATATCTTCTCTCAAAACTTCGTTTCTACACATCCTCTTTTCAAGCACTGACTCTCCAACCTTCATTGTGACCTCACTGCTCCACCTTTGATAAACTGCGTTCCACTCAGATCGATGTACATCAAGTCACATGTGTGAAGATCGGGTGTGCTCTTTTCACTTTCTTTGAAACTCGTAGCACCTGAAAGCGGATTCTCTTTTTCCATGACGGTTACTCTTGGAGATTAAGATAATGATGTCCCAATGTCTCTTCACCAGTGTCAAACAGACATATAAAACCTGTTTGTTCTCAATTATCTCTCATAATTTCAGATAGACAAAGGAAAGGAGTGTTCAGGACACGATCGATGATGATCTTGCCAGATGGGTGCAAACATGTGTCCAATTCAAGAAAAATACTTGTACTCCTGGGTTCATGCAGAAATCTAATTTCAACTGATAATTCAAGTGCAATAGAGCATTTTCGAGACTATTGAGTATTTTGCCTCTATTTCTTCACAATACATCTTATCCGTACTCTCCATTGTAGAACCTTCTTTTTTCACATTGTCTCACCTCATGATCTTCTCTCATCTGTTTTTGAAACAATAAATGTGTTCAATTGGCGTTTCAAAAAAGTGTCGTTTCTCGTCACGATCGAAGCTCAATTTCGAAACAAACCCCTTTTCCATCATATTTGAGTGATTTTAAGAATTTGGAGAAAAATAAAAAAAGTGAAACCATCCATAGTGTTTTGGCTCTTTTCAAAATTATTGGGACAACTTGAGAATGCCATCGCAATCGGAGAAGCGAGGACAAACTCCAATGTCGGACGATGAAATGGGCCTACTTTAATGAACATGTCCAATAGCATCATGAAGGACTTGAGCAAGTCTCCATTGAGTATGTATCGATTCGAGATCAAAAATGTCACAAATTGAGAGGATGGAAGAACGACCTTCCGAAAGATCATTTCACGATAGTTCGATTTGTCGACTGCAGCAGTGATGCCAAAGTTGCTGAGAGATGATGGAGAGGCGAGATCGCCACAATATCCGACGATTCGGAAAAGTTCGCCGAATATATCTTCATTTCCTGACATTTGCAGTGTGTGAGGTTGAAGAATCGCTAAGACATTGCTGATGAGATCTGAGTCCACTAGAGGACATTGGATTGCAGGTGATGACAGAACTGTGACATTGAAGAGGAATGACAACGCTGAAGTCACAACAGTCGAGTGTGGAGATGACAATAGAGTGACAATGCTCGCAATAAATCCAGAAGGCGATCCATCTGAAGTGGGAACGAGTTTGAGGGCCAGTTTCTCTTTAAGATCCTTGTCCCAAGTCGGGTCGAGACTTTCCAAAAATTGGACAGCTTTGTCCTGAAGTGCTTTGTCAAAAGGATATCCTGCTTTCACCAGGGCAACAAGTGAATTGTAAATCTTTGATAAGTCTTCAAACGACAATTCTGTCTTTGGATCGAAATCGAGGAATGGTTCTTCTTCAGGCTTTACAGTTGAAGGTGATTCGGAAGTATCACTCAAAGAGACATCAGTGGAGGAGCTCAAAGCAACAGCTTCGTCGTTCATTGAAAGGTGAGATGGATCATCCCATTGATCGTGATTCAGAGAGTCCAAACAAACTTCATGCACAATTCAAGATTTGTTCTTTGGAATGCAATCAAGACGAACAGAATAATGAAATGATTCATCAACGATAACAAATATGTTCCTGTCTGGCATGTTGGCCTTTCGTCGAGCGTTTCTCAGTCCACATCTGCTTTCCGCCTCTCCAACGATGTTGAAAACATCAAAGACGCTAGTGCGTGTCGACAGAGTTGAGTCGAGTGGCGGGAGTGCGTTTGGTCGGATCAGTCGACGAGCGATGGAGTTCACCCTCAATCCAGCAGAGGAACGAGATGGCTGTCCATTCCAGTTCCGATTGTGCAAGCGGTGTTGTGGAGTCCATTCCATCGTTTGGAGATGAATGGACGGCGATCTGAAGAGAGAGACTACAGTGTCGAGAAGAGAGCTCGTTTGGAGGAGTGTTGGCATGATGGGGTTCCTCATCGTCGGGAACAGCGAATCAACGCATGCACAGTCCAAATGGCGAGAAATCGAGTGATCATTGAGACTTCCAAAATAGCCATCTAAACAGCGCCTCCTTGGGCTTATCCGATCCTTTCTTTTCCATTCATTGACTATCCAACTTGGGTATTCTCCAGAATCAACGTCAGAACAAGAATCGCGGGTTCAGTTTACCGTCCTTTTGGTTTCGGACGTGAGCTCGTTTTCGAACGGCCGGAATTAGTTGCGCAACAAGATGTTCTATCTCTGATGATGGATCATGCAGAGTAAACCCGATGATGACTAACAGTGTCGTCTGGAGTTGCTTTGATTCACTGATTTTGGACGGCTGTTTGTGCCTCGGCTCCAGGAACGAGACAACTGACTGAGAGGATAGTCAACGAGCAGCATGATCATGAAATCAAATCGTGGATAGCTGCGGAAGGGCGGGAATGCGGGTAACATCCAATTTCGACGAGAGAGATGTGATGGGATTGTGAGATGCTCCAAAAGTCGAGATTGGGAAAGATAATCTGGTTACAATGTGTGGTTCAGGGATGCAAGGAATAGTTTGGAGAGAGGACGGTTAACGATGTGACAGTCAAAGACAGCCGCGTTGAGAACGACGAACCTTACAGAGCAAACCAATTCTTGACGATTGGAAGCGAGATTAGAATCTGTTCGTCCGCACCAGCAATCAAAGTATTCCCAACATCCGAGGAGAGTCCGCAGAAATAAGTTGGAGCCATTCGAGAGGCAGCTTCGACGCGTCATTTGAGAAGCAATCCATCACAGCTTCTTCACATTCACTCCCAGCAATTGTGAGATTGCGTGACACTCGTCCACTAGACGGAAACCAGAATATTCGCTCGTTTCGTGTATCAGAATCTGTTCGAGTGTGTTTTCGAATCCTTCCGAAAACAGAGCTTGCATCATCCGTTTTCCATATTGGACCACTTCTCGGCCTTCTTTCTTCCATTCAGGCAGCGAATTGTTGATGCTGGTGAGAATCATCAAGAGATCATTATCATCTTCGACGAACGAGAGACAACTTGAGAATGCCATCACAATCGGAGATACGAGAACAAACTCCAATGTTGGGAGATGGAATGGGGCGATTTTAATGAACGTGTTCAAGAGATACATGAAAGACTCGAAGAAGTCTCCATCGATGCTGTTTCGATTCGTGATCAGAAATGTCACAAATGGAGACGAAGGGGTCACGACCTTCTGAAAGATCATTTCACGATGGTTGGATTTGTCGATAGCTGCAGTGGTGACGCGAAGGTTTCTGAGAGATGATGCAGATGCGAGGTCGACGAAAAGATCGATGATTCTGATAAGATAGCTGTGTGTCTCCTCAAATCCTGTTATGGGCAGTGTATGAGGTTGAACAGTCGCTAAGGCATTTGTAATGATATCAGATTCCACGAGTCTACATTGAAATTGTGTTGATAAATTCCAAGTTGTTGTTCGAAGGAGGGACAGCGTTGCTGCAACCAGAGTCGAGTGGGGAGATGATAAAAGAGTGAAAATGCTTTCCACAAAGCCAGAAGGTGATCCTGTTGAAGAGGGAACGAGGTCAGTCACGAGTTTCGTAGAGAGGGAGAATTTGCCAAACCTCGGGGTGACGCTCTTTAGAAACTGGGCAGCTCTGTCTTCAAGTGCATCGTCAAATGGGAATTCAGCTTTCACAAGGGTAACGAGCGAACAGTAAATCCTCGATTTTTCGTCAAACGACAATTCTGTTGTTGGATCGAAAACCAGAAAAGGTTCCTGCATTGCGTTCACAATGCTCGATGAATTTGAAGGTAGATGCTGACAGTCATCATTTGATGTGTTCAGAGTGACAACAATTCCTTCTTCCAGTGAAAATTGGTGGTGGATCATCCCATCGATTGTCGATCACTGAATCTCGAATGTCAGAATGCATCTCTCTACATGTTGGACAAGGAGGGATTCGGATGTCAGATCCCATGTGGCGACTTTTCTGCAGAGAACACGAAATGACCCTGAACGGTTCACACACTCCACTTCTACCGATTCCAACTCTCGAAGATGAGACTTTTTACAAAGTATTTGAAGAAACAAGCCAAGGAAAGTATCACCCTCGAGCTCTTTTAGTTGATCTCGAACCAACAGCAACAGATGTAGTCAGAAGCGGACAATGTCGGGATCTCTTCGTTTCTGATCAGATCATCTCTGAAACAGGATCGACAAACAATACATTCTTCGGTTCTTTCGGAGGTGCGAACCACAGCGTTTTGGAGGAATCATTGGACGTTATTCGTCAGATGGCTGAAAGCTGTTCGAATCTGGAAGGATTCATGTTGTTTCACGCGATTGGGGGAGGGACAGGTTCAGGATTAGGCACCCGACTTCTCGAAGAACTGTTGGATCGATTTGAAAAATCGCAAAATCTGGCATTCTGTGTTCTTCCCTCACCCCAACCCCAATCTCCTTCATTTGAAGCATTCAACACTCTTCTGGCGATGAACTCGCTTCAGACAGTTTCACATGTCACCACACTTTATGAGAACGCGGCGATGAGGGATATTTTCGAAAAGGATCCTTACGTCTCCACTTCCACGATGGATGATCTGAACCATCTTCTGACTCAGTCCATCTCAGCCGTCACGACCGACATTCGGTTTGATGGGAATCTTCACCCGACTTTGGCAGATTTTCAAACAAATCTCGTTCCATATCCGCGCTTTCCCTTCGTCTCAACATCATTTGCTCCGATCAGCTCATTCGATCGAACATGCCATCAATATTCTGTTGAAGACCTAATTCTTTCTTTACCCACACCCACCAACCAGCTTGCAACGATCAATCACAAAACTGGCAAGATATTCGGAGCCACATTCATGATTCGTGGAGCCATCGTCCCCAGAGATATTGGACAAAGTGTTGTCATGGGATTGAAGAAGTTACTGACTTTTGTTGATTGGGCTCCAACTGGGATGAAGTTTGGGCTGAATTATCGACATCCGACGAGATTACCAGACAGTCCTTTGTATTCTGGGCAACGGAGTGCATGCATGCTTGCCAACACCACTGGCCTTCGTCCGATCTTTTCTGGGATTGTTGAGAAGTTCGACGAGAAATTGGGGAGGAAAGAGGATTTGGGACGATTCTTGGATGATGGGGCTGAGGAGACCGACTTTGTGGAAGCTCGCGAATCTCTTTCTCGCCTTGTGGGTGACTATTGTGAAGTGGAACAGGAAGTGGATGAGGAAGAAGAACTCCAAGATGGGTGAGAATCAAAACGGGAATGTCGTTCGCCTCCCAAGTTCTGTGAAAACTCACGGACCACTTTCTGAATCTCGTACACATCCTCTACCTCATCTTTCATCTCTTTTGATTCTGTTTTCTTCTTCATGAACCTCGTGGAGTGACTTTCTGAATGTCATCATGGTCTGATCAACTTGCTTGACAATTTCAACAAAGATGACGGTTTCCAAACCCTCTAAGATTGATACACCGTTAAGTGCGTGCTTCATTTCTCTCAATATTGTTTCAGATTCTCCTGCATTTTTAGAGTGGAGTGGAACTAAAGATTTTTCTATTGAAGAAGCCTCAATAATCTTCACATCTCTCGTCACTTTGGTGAAGGATGTGTATCCCTTTTATGATGCACTTGTGACGAAGGCAGTTGGTTTCTTGCAGACCATCTCTCCATACAACTCAACTTTTCATGCCGACACTTTGCTGTTTGGATTGGTCCCTGATCATGTCGATCCTGTGACTGGGTTCATCGAAGCATTTTGGTCACTTCTTGCTTCGTCTGAACACAGAATTGTTGAATCTACGTTGGATATCTTGGAATCAACGTTGACCCGTTGTTCTTCTGACAACAGGATGAAGATGCTCAATTATGATGTGATCCCTGGTGTCATGAATATCCTCCAACCACACACACTCTCACCGCCGTTGGAGATGAGTCTCCACCATCGTGTCATGCGCCTTCTGAAAACAGTCCATTATTCAACCAACATTCCTGAATTTTTCGACGTTTCTGGTTCATCCAGACAATCTCAGATGAATGATGCAATCTTTGAGCAAGTCCTCATCCCTTCAGAAGCATATCTTCGATCTCTCTGCTCAAACCGCTATTTCGTCTTGGAGAGCGAATCAGCAGATATGCTTCTGGAATTTTTCCTCTCTCTGATTGATATGTCAACATTTCATTCTCCAGCATCTGATTTTATCGTGTCGCTTCCCATAGCCCTCAGTATCACCAGTTTATTATCAGTCATCAGCTCAAACTCTGTCAGGAATTTCATCGATACGTATCTTACAATTCTGCGGGATTGGAGGGAACTTGACCCATACATCTTCAAGCAAGACAATACAATCGTCAGATCACTGAACTCGGAAGGATTTGATGACGTGCTTGATCAGTCTTTGTTCACCCTCCGACAAGAGTTTCTCCCCAATACCCAACATGGATTCGATCCATATGCTTCATTTTTTGGTGCGAACAATGTCGAGCCGATTCCTTGGTATTAACAACCTTGTTCTTCTTCTTATCGTCGTCACCACACAATCAACGGCACAGTCATGCAAAACACCATTATTCTCGCATTTGAATTTTGTAGAATGGAGGGAAAAATCGCGAAAGCAGAGAGAGAATAGAGAGATTCTCCCTAAGAATGAAAAAGGGCTCGATCATCTTACTCTCAGCTTAACCGAAAGGATCACATTGCCATCGTCCTCATCTCGTTTCATCTAGACTCTATGTCCTATATCATCACAGAGAAGCCGCCAGGACCTGGGCAAGGGTGGACTTTCTGGGCCAAAAAACTCTAAGTAGTGGCAAAAAAGTTGTGCTCGGCGGGAGTCGAACCCCGAGCACAACAGTCGACAGAGGGGTTGGCTACCGCTAGGCCAAACGCGCCGCACGTTCACTTCCTAAAAATTGGTGTCTTGAATGGGGAACTGGCATAGAATGTCACTTCACGATAAACCACGATCTGTCATTGTGTTTTGAAAAATTGTAAGAAAATATGACACATAATGATGAAATGAATCAGGAAAACATAAATGGAAAGTGATAGAGTTCGCCGATCGCCCTCATCAAACCGGATCGCCAGATCGGGACATTCTCTGAGACGATCCCGACACTAATCACACTATTTCAAAAAGAATACGAATTTTCAACTTTATGTGAGACATTTTTATGAGACGAGAGCATAGTTGAACAACACCATCATAACACACATCGATCACCTTTGGCCCAGAAAGTCAACTTGTGCCAGGACCTGAATTTGTGTTTCCAGCGTTCGAAAAAACCAAGTTCGATGCCTCACTGAGAGAGCAGTCAATCAGTGTCGGGAAGTTTGGACAGAAACTTACAACTCTGCTTGGAGCGTCAGGGAATAATGTTTTCATTTCGCCACTGTCGATCCACGAGTGTTTGTTGATGGCTGGGAATGGAGCGATGGGAAGCACGCTGCATTCAATGAAGGAGACCCTCTGTCTTCCCAATGCATCGAGTGATGAGCCAGTCTGCATTTTAGATTTGACATTTTGAATGTCTGCTTTATTGCGATTCAGATCAACTTGCTCCATTCGATGTTGTCAGCTGGAAGACAAATGGAGAATCGGACACCTCTCTTCACAATGGCGAACTCGTTGTGGATTTCAAACAAGTTTCCCGTCTACGCTGGGTTTCTTTCGGAGAGTGAGTCGGTGTTCGGCGCAACCGCAAAATCGATGGATTTCTCGAAACCAGAGTTTGTCCATCTTGTTCATATACACATTCCCCTACTCAACGATATTTTATCTCTCACACTTTTCAACTTCATCGTTCCCTGTTCCCTCTCCTGTTCGTCATCTCATCCCTCCCTCCCGCGTCCCTCTGCTCAGAACTGTCACAGCTATCAACTCATGGGTGAACTCGAACACGAAGGGCTTGATCAAACAAGTTGTGGATCGACTCGATCCTGATCACAAGATGGTGTTGGTGAATGCGATCCACTTCAAACCCGATTTCAAAAACAAGTTCAAGAAATCCAACACGAGGAAGTCGAAGTTCACGCTGTTTGATGGAACAAAGCGGAAAGTGGATATGATGAACATGACTGACTCTATTCGATATTGCCAGAATTCTGATATTTCGGCAGTTTGTCTGGACTTCAAGCATCCCGACGCGATGATGGTTCTGATTCTTCCGAATGGTGTGCTTGTTCTCGTGTGCTTGAATGTGATGCCGTTGTGCTCTCTTCAGAAACTGGAAAGAATGCGCTTCTCTCCACAGCTGACAAATATCTCGAACCAAAACGATTCTCTGGGATTGTTCGAGAATGTGGAATATCTCGGTCTGATCTCTTTCTCTCTTTCATTCATTGATGTTGTGTCTTTGTCCATCTTCATCCAAGACAAACGAGTGCTCCTCAACACAGCGAGTACCCTGAAATGATATTAGGGGCTGGCCTGATAAAATGTGAAAACAGAAAACCAATAATAAGATTTATCTGTTCCAGAAATCCCAACGGGGAACTTAGAGTTCACAGGTTGGTTTACCCCATAATGGGGCCGTTGAGGAAACAAAAAAGCTTTATGGGCAAGAAATCCCTAACAGGGAACAAAAACTTGCCAAATGGTCTAAATAGACGAAGTGAAGTGAAAAAACCAGAACTTGCCAGGTTGTGTGGCAGAGTTGCAGGTTGAGGAGCACTCGTTTGTCTTGGAGGAGTTCCCTCTGGTCACTCCAAGCCCAAACGAGGGCTCCTCAACACAGCGAGTGTTGAAAGGAAAAGCTGAAAGAGAGAGAAGTAAAAAAGGAGTAAGCCTTCTTTGTTATTCCTTCCAAGAGATGAGAGCCAGGCCGTGACCCCACTCGGGCTGGCACCAACTCTGTGCAAGTTCTGACTCAAAATGAATGAGAAATCGGAGTGGAGCTGGGCTTCCACAATGACAGTGATGGGGAGTGCCTTGATTCCACTGCGATACTGCTTCCACATCACAGTCTCCCTGACCCAGCGCCCCTCAACACCGATCCCAACTGGATCAGTTGCATACCATCTCCTACCATCCTCGCGCTTCACGCTGAGGTGGGGAGAACAACTCAACACACTGTTTGTGAGGAGATAACTCGACTCACTGTTTGTGTGGGGAGAACAACTCGACCCACTGTTTGTGAGGAGACAACTCGACTCACTGTTTGTGTGGGGAGAACAACTCGACCCACTGTTTGTGAGGAGACAACTCGACTCACTGTTTGTGTGGGGAGAACAACTCGACCCACTGTTTGTGAGGAGACAACTCGACTCACTGTTTGTGTGGGGAGAACAACTCGACCCACTGTTTGTGAGGAGACAACTCGACTCACTGTTTGTGTGGGGAGAACAACTCGACCCACTGTTTGTGAGGAGACAACTCGACTCACTGTTTGTGTGGGATCTCATCCCGAATCCTGATATTGACGATCCAGGCTAACACTTCCAGAATGAGAGGGCAAGGAATTAGTGTCGTTCCTCTCAACGTAAGATCGAACCCTTGTGTAGTCTTGTTCAGCTTGCTCGTTAACGATAGACTACATGTATCATTCATTTCAACTCCGCTATTTCAAGTGTCCGAGGAAGTTGCGGAACGGACAGCCTGAGTCTATGCTTCGACAAAGGTTGAACATCAACTTCCGCCGAAGATCATCAAGAAGCCTCAAGAGTTGTCAGGGTGATGAACCAGGAAGACTGTCAGAGTGAGGATCAGGTCCCAACTTCCGAGCTCAAGCTGACGTGTTTTTTCGAATTTGTCGTATTGACAGAAGTCAGACACAACGATATCGTTCGCCTTCTGTGACAGGTCAATATTCTGGGAACAGCTTGGACGGTACCTGAATCCTGGATTGTGACCATGAATGTCATGGAATTTCAAAGATGGAATGGACTGCAGTCTTGTCTGAACGCTTCTGGCTTGACGAGTGTCTACTCATGATCGACCTTGTCCGCAATGAATAAGTGGCATTACGATCCCTTGTGAATGCAATCCGCATTGATCGTTGATTGTTCCAGTGTCTCGCGAAGTGTGTTGTTGAATATCTTTTGAATTGTGATCCTTCTTCGTTCACTTCCTCAATCTGGCAGTTTAATCCGCATTCTCAGGTACTGTTTGAACATGTCGGTCGAGTGCCCCTTCACATCGTCTTTTCATTTGTCAAGTTAAAAGTCCTTGTCTGTACACGGCTATCACGAGTTGAATTTGTGGTATTTCCGTGTCAAGCTTGGTCAGGTAGTATGCAGCCCTTGTTTGTTGATTTCTACGAGCGCATCGTTGGTTCTCCTCACCGAACAGTCTGTTGGAGTGTGATGCAATCTCTTCGTTGCATGTGAGACAAATGAGATGCAGCCCGTGTCACAATGTTTCAATGACTCACTCGAACGGAATTGCGTTGACGATGTCTGGTGCAACTAACTAGTTTCTCGGCTTCGAGATCGTTTTGTCGTCGTTTGGAGCACGGGAAACTAGCAGCTTTGATGGAAGGAGTGGTGACGTCCTCTTACAGGAGGGTGAT
Source organism: Blattamonas nauphoetae (assembly GCA_033064195.1). Taxonomy (NCBI): domain Eukaryota; phylum Preaxostyla; order Oxymonadida; genus Blattamonas; species Blattamonas nauphoetae. The sequence goes on along the minus strand of JARBJD010000066.1, from coordinate 6,875 downwards.
GAGTTCCATTCGCAAGGCTTGATTGGGGAGGCCCCACTCATCTTGACAGATGGGGTTGTCCGAGAAAGCTGAACTTGGGCATTCTCCGGACTGTCCATTCCTTCTTCGAATGGACATGTCACTGTCAAATCGCTTATGCGCCTTGTGTCCGCAAACAGATCCACAAATAAGTTGCTCCCGGCGATTGAAGGGTTGTAACAATGCAGATGAGATTTCACCCTCAGAACCTTTTCTTCACGACTGGCTCGAAGTATTGGCTGTTAGCATGCCAGCATTGGAATTTTTCCTTGAGTGGTCGATCTATCTCATGCCCTTGGGTCTTTTTGTGACATGTTCTTTGCCGTTTGACATTGGATCCACCGTACGAACATGTTTTCCAATTGTTCTTGATAACTTCGTGATGTGGAGTTAATGTGAGTGGTGAGGAGATGAAATGACCTTGTTGAATCGCGAATGTTCATTTGTTGAGTTGATCGAAGCGTCAAAGTGTTGAGTTCATTCCTTCTTATGGTGGTACTCAGTTGTGAGGTCGAACTTGACTTCCCCCCATTTTTCACCATTGAAAGCAAGGATTAGTGCCGATTGTAACTTGGACAACAGATTCTTGCCGAAGATGCAAGATATAATGCATGAAATCGCGGTAACTGTTGATGATCTGGATCGACATCGGACTGTTGTGATATGGCATCATTTGGCTCAAAAACGACGAACGGATATCTTCCGAGCCATGAATCGAAAAGTCTCATGCATTTATGAGGATCGGCACCTGCTTGTTTGAACTTAGGAGTCGTGGGAAAATTGTCCAGATAGGACAAGTGTTGGCTCGTGTGGCGAGTGTCTTGACCTCAATGAGAAGGGGGTAAACAATTTCCAGGATAAAGAGGTGCTTCCCTCATGTTGCCTCGTTGCTGGACGTGATGAAGTTCTCCACGGAATTGGAACTCTATCTTTGTTCCTGCCTCCTCGTCGTTGTGAATTGCTGCTGTCCCGTCTTTCTAGTGACTCTCGTAATGGCAATATCAATCTGAATAGCATCCTGGCAGTCGACGGAGTTCTGTTTCGATGTCCAATTCAACTTGCTTGCCCTGTGTCGAGAAGATGTTTCGAACAATAACCGCAATTGATTCCACTTCAATGGCACTATCTTGAGCGCCATGAACGGTGAAACAGTTGAATTTTGCATGAATTGGGAGCGTGAAGTATTCTTCCGAAATTGGTTCGGTGTCGAAATGGAAACATCTGATGTAATTATCGACATTTGGAAGCAGTTGTCTGAGTCAACCTCATGTGATGACTTGTCGCATGATCACGACAAGTCCCTTGACAAAGGCTGGAATGGCTTAAACGGTTGAAGGTTGAAATGAGGTATTTCGATAGTAATGAGCTCGAAAATAGTAATCATGATAACGAATCCGAATATTGCCAAAGATAGTGTTGCAGTTTAAGACGAGGAGGTCATTATTTTCTGTTAGAAATATTTTGATCAGGCCAGCCCCTAATATCATTTCAGGGTACTCGCTGTGTTGAAGAGCCCTCGTTTGGGCTTGGAGTGACCAGAGGGAACTCCTCAGAATCGAACTTGATCTCCCAAAATTCGAGGTTGAGTGTTCAGAAGAATTGAAGATTCCACTGACTGCCCTTGGGATGGGAGTGGCGTTCTCAGATTCCGCTGAGTTTCCCAGAATCTCTCGCGAACCTGTCAAAATCGAGTGTGCCTTCATCGTCCTCTTTCTCCATTCCATTTTGTCATCTCTCCATTCCTTTCTCACCATCTTCTCCCATCTGCTTTGTGTCTCAGCCAAGTGATCCACAAAACAGTCCTGAAAGTGACAGAGAATGGAGTCGAAGCGGCTGCAGTGACAGTCGTGAAAATGCAAGGCAGAGCCAAAAGTGTAACCCGTCTCCCCATCCTCTGTTTCAATCGGCCGTTCATTGTGGTGTTGGCCGATAAGAGACACGATCTGATCTTCTTCGAAGGGTTCATCACTACACTTAGGAATGAAATCGTGCTTCCATCCCCATCTGTCATTATGCATCTTTGATTCAACCCATTTTCTCGTTCAGTTTATCCAATGAACACAATAAACACACGGAGATTAGGCTTGTCTGACCGGCACTGACCGGTCAGTTTTCACCGAAAAGTACTGACGGTCACTGACCGGAGAAATTACCGAACCCATAGTCGAGAGATACTATTTCTCCGAAGTGGTTTCCAAAACAACGGAAATTCGAATCATTAACCAAAGAATCCTTGAATTTCCTTAGGATATGCCACAATTGATTTATTATCATTGCACTTCAGCTCTCTCACTCTTATTTTCGGAGAGTAATTCCTCAAATGTTCGGAAAAAACAGTTACGGGCACTTGATCGAGCTAAACATCCTCTCTCGATAAAAAAGTGATAGCTGCCATATTGGATCAGTTCCTCGCTTATATTTGTCTTGCTTTGATTTGAGTGGACGAGATCTGAACAATCCACTTCAGGCTGTCGAGGAGAGAGTCGTTCCTCCATTCAGAACGAACAGAGATGATGTCCGTTGTGTGGTTGAGTGAGTCAGTGCCGTTCCTGATCCTATCTTCAGAGTCCCAGATGTCACATCGAAGAGCGAGGAGGAAGGGGACACCAATTTCATCGTGTTCGTCCCACTCAGTTCCAACAGCCCTCCCGAAACCGATCCAAACACGGCAGGAATGTCTGCATCTCCATTCCTGATTGTGCAACCAGAAACCACAATCTTCCCCAACGACACTGAAATGGCTGGTTTGGTCTGCGAAGAGGCGAAGAGGATGGTTAGCGAGGAGAGAGTCAGCACAGAGTTGGCTGAGGATGTTGTGAACTGACCCGTCTTCGAGAGTGTGATTGTGTTTCCAGTGATCGTCGCTTTGTGTCCACCACACGAAAACGGCGTCGATTGTGCAAGTCCAGTTTGGAGTTCGATTGTGATTGGCTTCAGCTTTCCTTCTGTTTTGATCCATTCGCTGCTAGTCGGGTCTGAACAAGATCGATTGACGAGCAAGGATTCACAGAGAAGCCACATAGCTCCCCATCGGACCCACTCGAACTTGCGAATCCTGTCGATCTCACATCAGCCAGGAACAGCACAAGAGGAATATCGTCTGACGAGTTCACTGTGTTCCATCCTCGATGCATGTCCACCGGCGCTGCTGGTTTTGGTGATGGCTGAGGCCAGTGACTGTGCTTCCACAAACACTGCAGATCCACTCATAATCGCTGACCATGATTCGAATGACGTCCCTGCTTCAACAGCGAATGAACCTGTCGATGAGAGCACAATCGACAAAGCTCCTCCCTTCCCAGACGACGAATACAATTTGAATGTCGTGTCTGCAACCGTCAGTTTCGATCCTGCTCCCAGTTGAGCCAGAATCACTCCTCCATCTCCAACCGACGACACTGACTCGAACGAGCTACTTGCGATGGAAAGAATCTGGTTGTTGTTTCCATTTGTGCTCAGGAACGCCCCTCCTCCACTTTCTGTCTGCGAGATCGTTTTGAATTCACAGCCAGTAGACACAGACATTGTCGATGCTCCTTCCATTTTGATCAGCGACGCCGTGTGAGCGGCTGAGGGAGGGTCGTGATCGTCACTGTGCTGGAGAGGGTCAGTGTGCTTCCTTTCACAACGAGCAGAGACTGTGAGAGCGATGAGGGAAGTGTGATGTCAATCGATGACAAAGTGAGTGAGCCAACTTCCACAATTATCTGTCCATCAGATTCAAAAGCAGTGATGCCTCAGAAGACGAAGAGATCAACGCACCTGTCTCGAGGCATTCGAGAAGAGTTGAGAGAGTGATGTTTGAGCCCAGGCTGATTTCGGTCTTCGTGTGAGCAGCGAGAAGGCGAAATCGAGTGACGAGCAAGGAAGACGCTCCTGACCACACTTTCCATGATCCCAGAACCCTTCCGACATAAACACAGCTCCATTCGTGTGTGGATACAAATGATCAGGCTTCTGATTTGATCCCAGTGATCCCAGTCGGATCTGATCCCACTAAATACCTACAATACCATTTCGTTTCTTTCATTTCAAAAAGTCTTCTTATATATGATATTTGAATGGAAAAAAGTAAAAGGAAAATGGTCACTTCATAGATCATGAAAATGCAAACTTTGGGTGCTGCTGTTTCAGTTTGTTCTACAACAATAATTATAAAAACAAGTCGATAATGCGTTATTATGTCTTCTTTGATGGTTTTCTCACTGACTAAAGTCAATGAAGGGAATACATCGAAAAGAAGTGTTGGTGATTGTGATCGTGCGTGTTTTGGGAAATAAGAGCTGTCTGAAATATTGAAGAGCATTATGTGAAAACAAGAAGTGAATTGAACATGATTAATGAAGTGATAATGAGAAAATCTCAAAGGAAAAGAGTTGAAATTTGATCTCAGTCCAAATTTAGGCACTGACATCAATTGATCCCAGTTTTACCTATTTTGATGGGACTACTCAGATGCCTGCAAATGATACCCAAGCGGTCCGATGTTCGTCGTGTTTGTCGAATCTGACCAAAAACTTGCTCCAACTGAGCTTTAGTCATCGTGGTGTTCGTCCCAATCAGACTCGTCCAATCATCAGAAATGACAGCTCCCACATCTTGTCCCTCCAGAAACACTTCATGACTTCCAGGGCTGCCTCAATTTGAAGTTGGTTTCTTGAGTAAAGTTCTAAAACTGAACAAAGTTGGATATCTGAACAAAAGTTGGATATCTGAAAAAGTTGGAAATCTCAAAAAGTTGGAAAACTCAAAAAGTTGGTGTTTTAAAATGATATCTGTACTGAAGTTTCTTGATGAAAAATGATCGACTGGTGTAGTTGGTAGATTGGGTGACTTTCACTCCTGAGTCCCAAAATGACCATCACACGAGACGAATGCTCTTTATTGGCTTTCGCAAATGATATTTTCTCCATTTGAGACTGTACAATCCATCTTACCGCGGGAAATCGTGGCTGTCGTTCATTCTTTGCCCAACGTGTGACAGATTCGATATCAACTGCAAGTGATTCGCTGGAACAGGCGGAAGATCAAATATTCACCATGCTGATAGACTCAATCTGTCAATATGTTTCTATTCTTTTTCTTCTTCTCATCTTCTCGCGATCAGGTTCCTGAAATGGCAGAAGTGATATCTCAGAATGGATTTATATTCTCTCCACTTGGTTCCTTCATTGTTTCTCTTCTCGAAACCGGGCATTGTCGTCCGTTCGACCCTTTCCGTCGGGATCCTTCGCTCGGATCATTCTGTGCGACGTGTCAGCCACACCTCTCAACCTGACATCCACGTCACCGTCGTTCGTTTGTAGACTGATCGCTCTCACGCAGACAACTGGTGGCAGGTCAGGTGACAGTCATCACAACTGTGTCGATCCTCCTCCCACTCTTCGTTGAGGAGTCGAGAAGACGGACAGGGAAGAGGCTGAGTAGATCGGGATCTGTGTCGACTGTCTCATGCAAGGTCTGCTGGATGCTAACGCGACTGTCTGCACTATCGTTGTCAACCACCCCGTCCACGTCCTCTTCCCTCTCCTCCATCTCTGCCCCTCTCCTTCCCGAATACTCCCCCAACGCAGACGTCCATGGCTCGTTCTCAGCACTCATCATGTCAATCAGTGAACTCATTCCTGTCCTCCTAGAGTCTACCCTCTTCCTCTCTTTGTCGAGAAGAGCATCACGGGTTGATCTTATCTTTGTTTCACTTCACTTGTCTTCGTTTAGAGTGGAATGAGAACTTGCATGAAATGGGAGAAGTAGGGTATGTATAGAGACAGATCTGATTTTGTATACACACAGATCTAAATTTGGTATACGCACAGATCTGTCGGATGCACACAGATCTGTCAATATGTTCATAATTTTCGACTATTTCACACATTTCTTCTCTGATTTATCAACAAAACAAATTGCATGTCCCTCTACCCCCTTTAAAACCACAACTGTCGAAAAAGTTGGACCAGAGGAACTGATCTAGCCACAATAAGTTCAAAACGCATCTCAGGTGTGACAAGGTGAGGTGAGGGATGACAGCGATCGGATATGAGGGAGGATTCATGTCATAGTTTTGTTGATGACGCGGTGTTGTGCAGGAGTGGTGGCGAATGCGAGGATCGGAGAAAGGGCGACAGGGGTTGAGAGGGAGAAATAGGAGTTGCGGGAGTGTCTGAGGTTGGGGAGGGTGTTTGGTGGGGCTGGAGGTGTTTCGGCGAGATGCGAGTGCTCTGTGGTTGGTCGGAGCAGGCGATGGTTCTTCTTCAGATTGTTCACCTTCAATGTCGTCTTCTGCAAGGGATTTCAGATTGTTCTTCTTCTTTATCCTCCTCATTATCCATCGCTGCTGCTTTTCTTGTGTGATTTGCTTGATTTCTTGCTGTTTCCACTCTGACCATTCCCCAGCTTGAGTCCGGCGCTCGTTCTCCGCTATGATCGGTGCTGATTCCTCCATCGGCCACATAACCCGCTGGTCGACCAAATCATACCTCTTCACCTGCTGTAGCACCCAAAACAAGACACGGGTGGTGGAGTGATGTCTGAACCGCTCTCGAACTCCACAATAAGTCCGGTGATGTTCTTCGCACGTTTATACAAAGTATGTTGTACGATTGTTGACCTCCTCCACTTGTGAGGATGGAATGTCTGAATCCGTTGATTTCGATTTCCAACATTCTGAGATCTGGTAGTATGTCAACTTTAGGTGAATATTCTCGGAGTGCGATTTCTTTTCGCAATCTGCAAAGTTGCAATATTTCCAACTCTGTCACCAGATCGGCGAGAGGAGAGCAGCTTTGTTGGTGACTTCCTTTCTGGCAGTTCAATCATCATGAATTCGTGTTTCCAGGACTAGGCGTAGGTCCAGTAGG